>SPJY01012519.1:1603040-1627213 GCA_005191435.1 Raddia distichophylla | reverse complement strand
AGGTGGCTCGACGAGACGAACAAGTCTCGGCGAGATTATGGGTGCACAAGCGAAGATCGGGTGTCTAGCAGATACAAAAAGCCAGATCAACCCCTTTCTACACGCCGTAGGGGCCTTGTTTATATAGTGCGGAACAAACCGACCTACTGAGGAATATCGGGCCGGGCTAACTACGAGATCGTAACGAACTCATACATGCCAAATACAACCTACGGTAGATAAGGTAATCTCCTAATCTTGGGGATCACGACTCCTAATCCAATCCGGGAAACCAACGTCCGGGTCTTCACGTAGTCGTGCAGAACTCTTGTTTGAGTAGGACTCAAACACGATTCCTTGGCCTTTACGCACCATGCCAGCTAGGAGGCTGTTCGGCAAATCGCATATGGGCTAGATAGAACCTTCCAGGGAACTGGGCCCTGGTAGGCTGTTCGATTGGGCCGTCAGGGAGTGGACCATGGCAATGGGCCGTATTTTTATCCCCGACAAGATGCATACCTTTTTCACTCATATGACCCAAGCACATATGCCAAAGCTTGGTATTAGAAGTGTTGGATGCAATAGCAACAGCTGCAGTGCCTGTAACTGTAGAACCTTACAAGTAATAAAGGTTATTCATACGATTGGTCTTTAAAATAACACGGTTGCCAAGAGAAATCTTAAGAACACCATTTTCACCGGTATACTTGTATCCCATACCTTCTAAGGTGTCCAAAGAAATAAGATTTCTCCTCATTTTTGAAACATGACGAACATTTGTAAGGGTCTTTAAAGTGCCATCATGGGTTTTAATTTGAATTGAACCAATACCGATAATTTCTAGTGGAGACTCATCACCAATAGTAACATCATCATTTGTAACAACAGTATACTCAGAAAACCACTCTCTATAAGAGCCTAGGGGCGGAGGGCCCGTTATGGCAAGGTATGGGCCGCGTCATACCTTGGCCCAGCTAGCCCAGGGTACCCCCTTATTAATTTTCTTATTTCCCAGGGTACCAGCGTCCAACCCAGGCCCAGGCACCCAGCCGAGCGCCCGAGAGGCCGAGCGGCCCGAGCCCCTCACAGCCTCACGCGGTCACGCCCTCACTCCCAGTCTCCCTCTGGCCTCTGTCCCTCAGAGAGCATGAGCAGCGGAGCAGCCGAGCAGGAGCAGCTAGGGTTAGGGCCGGCCTCCGCCTCGCCACTTCGCCAGCCGCTACCTCGCCGCCTCGGCCGCCTCCTCGGGCGGCTCGGCGCCTCGCCTCGCCAGTCGCCACGCCAACTCGCCATTCGCCAAGGTAACTTTAAACTCCTAAATTCTAATGATTTTTGAAGATTAGTATATTACACAGTTAGGACTTAGGAGACCCATTTTTATACCACAATTAGGTACTAGTTAGTAGAATAGTAGTTACATGGAAATGTCAATATGTCATATATATGTTGATTATGTTCGATTTCACTTGTTGATTTGAAGAGCGGCTGTGGACTCCCATTGAGAAGATTGCACCGTGAAGTGTCCATGGCAATGAGAAGTCAAAGGGGAAGAGGAACGGTAGCACGAGGAAGAGGAGGCTGAGGTGGTTTTTTTGTTTCAAGTATCCTATGAGAATTGTAAATTGAGAAACCGATTTTGTTGAATGGCATTAACTAATGGTTCATTGCTTTGCTTGTTTCTTTTTTTGCATATTTGAAGAGCTATTTTAGTCAAGATCCTAGTGCTAGTGGCATTTTTGTAATTGTTTATTTCATTTATCCTCTGCTCTGCATTTTGTAAACTTCGTTCCAGGTACTTTTCGATAATCTTCTTGTCTTAAATTTTTTTTAATGTGTGATTGTGTTGAATGCGTTTCTCAAGCCCTCCATACCTTATTTTTCATCCGTCCTCCGCCACTGATAGGAGCAAATATGAAAAGTACACGCTGAATCGAGAACCCAAGAAACACGTTTCTCTAAATCAGTGGTGACCAAAAGTGCTTCTCCACCCTCACTATCAAGATTTTCAACAATTCTAGTCTCAGCAGATTTTTCCAATTCCTTTTTCTTTCTTTCTTCTTTATTTTTCAGTTTAACACACTGAGAAATAATATGATCATTGGCTTTACAATAACAGCAAAAGTTGTTGGAATTACGACCTCTTGATTTAGACCGAGACTTTGATCTATTAGAACTGCCAGTTTGTTGAGATTTACCTCTAACAATTAAACCCTCACCCTTTCCACCGGAATGAGAATCAACATCAAACTTCTCCTTAGACAGCAAATTTGGCTTGACATTCTCAAAACTGAGGGTAACATAATTGACATAAAGCATAATTTTTTTAAAATGTTTAAAGGTAGCAGGCAATGAGACAACCAACAAAATAGCCTTATCCTCATCATCAATTTTCACCTCTAAATTTTCTAAGTCTAAAATGATGGAATTAAATTTACTGAGATGAGACTGAATAGAAGTACCTTCTGCCATGCGAATAGTGTACAGTCGTTCTTTCATACGCAATTTATTGGCGAAACTTTTGGTCATGTATAACGTTTCCAACTTCGCCCATAGGGAGGTGGCAGTCGCCTCCTTATTAACTTCGCGCAGAACATCTGTAGACAAACTGAACTGTATGGCAGACAAAGCCTTTTGATCTTATTCTTCCCATTCACTTTCATCAACTTTGTCCAGTTTCTTTAAAAGAGCTTTCCGGACACCGAGCTGTGTAAGAACAGCCTTCATCTAAACCTACCAGATAGAAAAATGTACTGATCTTGCCATCGAATTTTGCAATGTCAAGTTTTGCGGACATAATAGCAAAAGGCAAATATCAGAAACCAATATAAGAAAATAATCCCTGAAATAATTAATCTGGACCCGATCCGATGGAAATCAAGTGAAACAGTAAATTTTCTGGTGCAAGAAATCGTGTGCACTTAGCAAATAGGGATCAAGATGTCAATTCTTCCACTCCTGCAGAATCAACAGTGCACGAACAGCAAAATCACCGAAATCCTTCTCCTTTCGCACGGAAAACGAAGCTTTCAGCAACTCACGATGGCTACCAATGCATCGATGGCGAGCTAGCAGTGCGAAGCACTTGAAGCTGCGGCTAGCAACGAAGCAAAGCGGCGGCGGCTAGCAAAGCGATGCAACGCGACGGCGGCGAGATGCGAAGCGGCGGCGGCGCACATGCAGCCAAGCAGCAGTTAGCGGCGGCGACCAGATGCGATTTCAGGACGGCCGCGGCGGCTGCGAGATGCGATCTCGCAAAGGCAGCGGCGGCTACTCCTGGGAATTTTGTGGGTAGTTAGGGTTTTCATCCGCGAGGAACTCAGGTCGTAGGATCTGAGGATCGGAGGGCTCTGATACCACTTGTTGAGAATAGGAGGCACAAACATAGGATTTAACGTGGAAAAGAATAGGAGGCACAAACACAAGATTTAACGTGGAAAAAACCCATCCAATGTGGAGAGAAAAAAACCACAGGAAAAACAATCACCATAATGATGCAAGATGTACAGGGTACAAAGGGACCTTTATATAGGCATGCCCAAAGGTAAATTAGTAAAAACTAATATTTGGAGGCATATCCTAACATTTCTTTGCTAAAGCCACTCAAAGGAATACCTTTTGGCGTCGCTACCATCACTACTTGTGCCTTGCCATACCTTGGGCAAGCGCTTCTTCAATGGTCGTAGGCAATTCTTGGTGCATTGGCTAGGGGAGACTCAGGATGATGCCTCTGTGATGAATGCTATTGCTTTTTTCGCCACTCTTTAGCCGGACTTCCAGCTCGACTGCTCGAGGACGAGCTAGTTGTGCAAGGGAGAGTATTATTATGCCCTTTGACAAGGTCTACTTCAAGAAAAGGCGTCGGCTAGGTGCCCAGCATGCGGCCGAGCAGCTGAGCTAGATGCAGCGTCGGGGGCTCGGGGCTAAGCGGTGAGCCAAGTAGGGTGTTGGTGCAAGAATAAGGCTAGTCCCTAGTTAGCTTGCTTGTTCTTACCATCATTAGGGCATGTACAAAGGAAAGCCCAAGAGGATCTTTTAGAACAATTAACCAAGCACAAGAGATCTTACTAAATGAAGCTAATACAAAGGAGAGTTCAAGAGGATCTCTTATCACATTTAATCCCGCACCTTCCGGGCCCTCTCATCTCTTTCCTGCGTTCAAAAATATTTGTGGTGGATTTAATGGTGGAGACAGGAGAAAGAGCCGGCGCTCGTACAACGTAGGCGCAACTGTCTCCACGTCTCCACAGCATCGAAAGCGGAGCCCGGAGTCGTTGCTTTGCCAAGAGACATTTCTGCCATTTTTCCCTTAAATTACCGGCACATCATCAAAGTTTTGCCAACTCAGCTCTAAGAGACGGGCCGGGACATTTAAGGGCGTCGTACGTACATGCCCTTAGAGCATGTACAACAGGCCAAATCAGCAGTCTCTAAGCAGTCTATAGCATGTGCCACATCATATTTTTGCTGTGCTGGAAGAGAGAGACAAAGAGACCGTCGCTTGGCCAAGCGACGGCGCTAGCACGTGCGAGCCTGGGAATTCACCCCTGCGCATGTCTCCTGCATGCATGGCACGCATATCAAAAACACTTTTTAGTTTATATTTTTGTTATATCTTTTGATACAAACCAAACATGCCCTTTGCCTTGCGCGTGTGGGTGCGGCCGTTTGGCCGGGGTGTGCAGCAGCCTTGCTGCGTTGTTTCTCTTGTAACTTTGGTGCGTCGCAACGTTCTTCTTCTATCAATGAATGGACGGCAGCTCTCATGCCTTTCCCTTCAAAAAACAATTAACCAAGCACAAGAGATCTTACTAAATGAAGCTAATACAAAAGGAGAGTTCAAGAGGATCTCGATCACATTTAATCCCGCACCTCCCGGGCCCTCTCATCTCTTTCCTGCGATCAAAAATTTTTGTGGTGGATTTAATGTTGGAGGCAGGAGAAAGAGCCTGCGCTCGTACAACATAGGCGCAACTGTCTCCACAGCATCGGAAGCGAAGCCCGGAGTCATTGCTTTGCCAAGAGACGTCTCTACCGTTTTTCCCTTAAACTACCGGCACATCACCAATTTTTTGCCAACTCAGCTCTAAGAGACGGGACATTTAAGGGCGTCGTACATGCCCTTTGGGGGTTTGTTTTCAGTTTATTGCATTAATTATCCATTCCATGTTTTAGTTCAAGTTGTTAGGATCAAGTTGTCGGCATAAAAAATTATACTTATATGATATAAAAAAGAACTAGAAAAGGCAAGTCATTTATGCCACCAAATACAAGTCAAAGACAACGTCGTTGATAACCGGCTGGTAGCGTCGTACCGCTGTTACTCTATCTCTCTCATGGCTGCTCCGTCTCACCGTGCTCCGGCCTCCAACCTGGAACGCGAACAATTAGTTTATAATCCTACCAAGAATCGATGCTATTAATCAAACCGGCAAAAAATAGACGTAATCATCTTTAGAGCTGATTAGATTTTTTAAAAATTGAACTAGGAACACAATGAAGCAAATCAAAAGAAGCCTCAAATCAGCTCATATGGTATAAAGGAGTCCCAAAAATCAAGTTTGGGCCGAGGCCTGACCAGCCTGAATGTTGGGCCTGCCCCTACCCGTGGGAAGAAAATATCCGACAAGGAATGATTTTTCTCGTTTCCATCCCAGCGGGGATCAATTCTTGCCATACTCGTCACCTCATATGGGAATTCCCTACCAAGATCGGGGAACTGGGCCCATTGCTACCCCTAGGTGCCAATGTAGATGCACCGATCGAGCGGAGAAGAACATCCATCTGGGGATTCTTTGTGGGCATCTAGGTCGATTTGGGGAAGAAACGATTGTATCTGATTCGAGTATAAAATATTGGGAGGAAAGTACTAGTAGTACTCGTACGATAAGTGTTGGCCATGGGTTATTGCTAGTCGTTGGTACATGGACCGAGGAAATGGGTTGTTGTTAGTTTTTTTAAAAGGGTACGAGAAAGTCGCACATAAGCTCATTTCACCACACTCCACACGCATGCACATGTATGCGTCTATACACACGCTATAAACTGCAAACTAACATCAACGTACACGCATGTGCATACCCACTACTAATAATTTTCTGAAATAAATCTCAGAAATGGGTGAGAATCAGGAGTTAAACCCCCAGCCTTTATCTTCCACAACTTGCTAGTTGCTAGTCCGTGGAAGTACTAGATGTTCAAACTTCATGCTATTGCTAGTCCCTAAATGAGCTGCAAGCGAGCCAGACTTGGCTCGGCTTAGGCTCATTTTTAGTGATTGAGCTGAAAAGTAGGCTCGTCCTTTGTTTTCAAACAAGCCAAAAGCCCAAGCCGAGCTAAATGTCAAGTCGACCTCAATCTATTTGCGTGTCACAAGCTAAAGTTCTAACCCTAATCACTGCTTAGGACACTAAAAAATTCTTTGCTAATGACGATACCTTCGTCAAACATGACCCGCTGTCGCCAATACATCTATGGAGGAGGGACAAAAGCATTTCATTGGTGGGTACACCATGCAGACCAACGATGCAATCTAGGTCCGAACCCTATGCTAAAACACCCCGCTGTACCTACTACCTTCTGGCCACCATCACCATCCCAAAGGTTAGTATATCTTCTCGCTTTCAGCGGCATTACCGGAAAGGGAAAGAGAGCATATCGGCCTAAGGGAGGAAGGACGGATGGAGAGGGAGAAGAAAAGAGAAAAGGAAAGGGGCACATGATGTCCCCCTTTGGTTTCGCGGTTTTGTTCGTTTTGGTTTTGTTGGGCTAAAAATTAAGAAGCATAAAATAACATTATAAAAGATTAAAATTATCTAAAAAATATTTTTGAGATATTTAAGTAAAATCATACAAAGCTCCGAAAAATTATTTTAAAATATTATATCGATTAGTCAGTAAAAAACAAAATTTGATCTAATCAAACCGACCCAAACATAACCGCAAACCAAAAGGGCCAGTGAGAGATTACGAAGGGGGAGGGA
The DNA here is from genome assembly GCA_005191435.1 of Raddia distichophylla. Lineage (NCBI taxonomy): Eukaryota > Viridiplantae > Streptophyta > Magnoliopsida > Poales > Poaceae > Raddia > Raddia distichophylla. The sequence goes on along the minus strand of SPJY01012519.1, from coordinate 1,620,254 downwards.
GAGAGAGAGGAGGCTGGCATGGGACAGTAGCTATTTTTTATATAAAAAATGAACAGGGGACACAATTAGGCTGGTTCCGACGTCGATGTTCGGCGAAAGGTAGACAACCTGGGAGCCATAGTTTTCGGAACAGGAACATCAGAATAGAAAGTTGGTTTACGGTGGTTCGCTCTTTATTCAAAGTCGAAACCTGCGTACGTTCATGTTAGGTGCAGTGCATCTCCTGGTCAGTTCTGGTGCGTTTCTGGTCGTCTCCCCAACTTAGTAGGCACGCTGAGCGTAAATTACTTACCTTTTGATGTGTAGCTGATGTGACTGATCCATGTTGGAAGGGAGAAAAAATTCGATAACGTGGCAATTCTGGACTGAGTAATTAGGTTAGGTTAAAGTGTTATACATGCCACGGATTGCCGGTTAAAGCATCGCTAATTCCTCGTTGTCGTCACACTGGAGAACCCCGATTGGTACCTCCTCTCTAGCTTGACGATTTATGCTAATTTGTGCTGCACTTTTTTTGGTGCTCACGTACTAACACCAGTGGATAACAGCTTTCTTGTTTGCCTATCTGAAAAGGATTCAGATCATGTGCGAGTATGCTGAGCAGATCTCTCTCTATATTCTAAAACGAAAAACTCTCTCCTATTACGGTTAAGAACCAAACTTACTCGATGGCAACACTTTTTTTTGAAAAAAGTTACTCTTGTTATTACAGAGGATTCTAAGAGCATTCATAGAAAAAACTGTAAAATAAAATATGCAGAAATAGTCTGGTGGAGAAAAGAAATCTTTTAAAGTGTAGTGTAAAATGTGAATGAATTTTAGAGTGATAGATAGTGTTTAGAGTGTAGTGTAAAATGTAAATGAATTTTAGAGTGATGGATAGTGTGTAGTAAATAGTGTTATAGAGTGTGTATATAAAGTGTGAAGTGTCGAATGGGCATGCTTTAAGGATCTGAACCCGTCCTCCTTGCATCAACTTCATGATAGCGGGGTAAGTTGTTGCACAAACGTGGTCCGCTTATTAGGCCTAAGTTATTTAATTAGGCCCGATACTACATTCTACATGCGAATCAACTTTCCGTAGCCCAAGGCTACCCAATTGGGGCGGAAAATACTGGCCCATCCGCTAATTACACTACATAACAACACAGGAAATAAAGAAGAAAAAAAAGGACACGAAAAGAAGATGGCGCGTACTATTTGACTAGCAAATAACTAAAAAGAGAAGCAGCACAACATAATGGCAATCGTGCCTTATGCCAAAACAGAAGTGACGTTCACAGCAGTGCAACAAATATCACGGCAAAAAAAAACATTGGCCGGATCAGATGGAAAGCCTCAAACAATACAGGGAGAACACACCGGTTAGGCTTAAGTGTGCCTATAACAATCCCTTCTGTAATGTGGCTAAACTTGTTCTAGTTGAAGTCAGGCTTCTCAGGGTAAGTGCAGCCAGAGCGCTGGATGATAACGTTTGCAGCGTAGCAACCAGCCCTTACGCAGTCTTCAATGCTCTTCCCTTGAACCAGTTGAGAGAGGAATCCTCCGACAAAAGCATCACCTAAGATGAAACGCAGGTTAGAACAAAACAGCAGATAAAATGACTGGAAGCTTTAAGTTGAAATTCACAATCCAAATTACAAGTTACAGTGCCACTGTGGTATCAAGTTTTAATGAATGTGACCAAAACACATCTGTGTGCAACTTTGTCGTGATAATGATCTTCTTTGTTCAGAATTGATTTTCAATGCACTAGTTCAATTTTTAAGGCAGTATATATAAAGAGAGGGAATGATGAGTAATGAGTTAGCTTGACAGTGGATAGTCTAGAGGCCTCCTATAGTATTCAATGACAGCACGCATGGTTAAGCAGCCTTCTTATAGAACAATAGTTAGCTTTGAAAGGAGCCAGAAAAACAAATCAAACCATAACACTGTAGAAACATGTACCTGCATTGGTGTCAACAAGCTTCTCCTTGGGCAGTAGGATCACAGGGAAAGTTTTCACCTGTCAGCAACATAACAAAGGTTCATCAAATTCACATGAACAGCTCAAATTAACTCCTACATAAAGCCCTAAAATTAAAATACTGATCACTGTTCTAAAAAACGGAATTAAACCCTGATAAATCTCTGATCAGCAGATCACTGATTAGTTTCAATTGATCCCGTCTAGTCACTAGTCCGTAGCTCTGCTTAGTCTTGCTCAAGATAATAGACCTCTTTCTTTATTTGCAGAGGAAAAAAGGGCAAAACAACAAATCAAGCATTTTGGGCTAGCAAATAAGTTCTAAATATTTTTCACAAACACTCTGCTCTCCGAATGTGGATACAAGATTGAAAGCAGAAAGTTAATTTCAAAGGCAATTTTGTAATAAAACAAAAGTGTAAGCTGCATTCATAACAAGATCTGTTCTTCCATATCCTACAGATATACAATTAGAGAAATGGAACAAAAAAAAATGATGTTTACTTTACAAGTATCAGTTGAAGCTCAATATGCTTCACTGACTGTATTGTATGATCAGAATGCGAGTCTGCCTTGTAAATGTTATGCATCAAACCATCAAGGTATATATACCTTTCCATCCTCAGCCACAACTACTGGATCAGCACCTTGAGTAATCACAGCAATTCTCTTTTGTTTTCCTGAAGCCAGTGGCAGCTGTGAGATCTTCAAAGCGATCTCCTCAACATTCTCAGTCTACAAATTTACACAGGCATTGTCAGCAGCACAATCACCAAATAAAAATGAAAATATTATACAAGGAACACTGACTAATTACCTCCCACCCACGGACTTTAGCAAAGATCCTTGCTTCAGTCTCATTTCCAAAGAGGTAATCCACATACCTAAATTGATAAGTAGAAAATGTGTCTTAAAACAAATGGCCTTAAATCCATATTATCAATGACAGGGAACAATGTAGTGCCATGTGGAATAACAAAAGTTAAACTAGCTGGAAGATTTGCATGTGGCAGACTGGCAAGCATATGAGCATGTCTTGACATGAATCATTAATGAACATTACTTTGTACATTTAAGTTAAGCTGCAAAATGAGGTCCCAAAAAAAGTTAAGAACATTGAGTGTCAAGGTAGAGCACATAAAACTTACGGAAGAACCTTCTCCTGAGCATCACGGAAAAACTCACAAATAAAAGGAGCAGACAGGTTCATCAGGAAAACCTGAAAACAGCACGGTCAATTGAACTGTAGCAATCATTTTCAAAGGAAAAAAATTATTGTAATAAACTTTTACCTTGTTGTTTGCTGCAGCATGCTCAGCAACAAGCTGAATAGAATCAGGAGAGACTGTAAGGAAAAACCCAGCAATGTAGATGTATTTGGCTTTCTCAACTGTCAGCAATAGAGTTATATTTGTCAAGTAAAAAAGGCAATAAGCCAAACTAAAATAGCGAGTACAACTAAAAGTGATGTTCAAAATAAACCTTTTGGCACTCTTTTTGGTGTGACCAGAAAATCAATTAACTATCATATATTAAATTCAATCAGGGAAAAAAGGATTACTTCTTTTTTATGCAATGCAACGAGAAAACTAAAAGGTAGAAAAAAATTCTCCATCAATGGAAGTGGACTAGCATTGCCAGAGTAAACCAAACACAAAGAAACTAGAATTTGATGTTACTCTGATCTAATGATATACTATAATGTATTATATATAGGTGGATTTGTAATTTGTAACCATTGATCCAATATATTTTTCTTACCAGGTCAACATGCCAAAAAGAAAGCTTGCAGAATTGAATACCACAATGAGCAACTTCAGAACTTGAAAATTGAAATTGAAGTTTGAAAATGGTGCACACAAATTCTCCAACAAACTGATAAATCTGATTACAACTAAAGGTTCACAAGAGCTCAAAAGATATTAAAACATATCATACCTAGTGCCCAGTTCTCTGGCCTCTTTAGATGCTCGGATTTGTAGCAGTTTGCTGCTGATAAGTTTGCAACTAGTGACCTAATTACAGACATAAGAACTATATTTTAGATGTTATGACAGAAGATAAAATGCTGTGAAAAGACAGGATAGAGAAAGGTGCTTGAACACATTTCAAGATAATAGATGATAACACTTGTGCCTCAAATAATAATGTCACGAGTGGCATGGCCCTTTTTTGCGCATACTTCATAGGGCCATGCACTCAAGTTTGAATAAGTTTGCTCAATGAGGCAGTGGGAATATTTGTTTGTCACAACTATCCTCGGTACCCCTAAATCCTAAGACAACAAGTGCAGGGAAAAATATATTTCAGTGACCACAAAGTAGTATGTATCATGGGATTGTTTAACAGATAGCACAAGTGTTCGGCAGCATTTTCATTCTTGACTAATTTTAAAAACATAATGCAAGCACATTTATTAACACTTACATCCAATCTAGGAGGGCATAATTCAATCATCGTCCAACATCACATCATACGGTAGTAGACCACACACTATAACTTAACATTCAGTCTGGGAACATTGTAGATTTAAGTATTTAACTGAAAAAAGAAGTAAAAAACTAAAAACGGCCAAACTTGGTGAAATGTTTTAGCAACGCCAAGTCGCCAACCAACATAAATCACTAACAGTGTACAGAGTAGTTAGTGTGATGGGCATATCTTACAGAGTTGGTGACACTAGTATTACCATGCACATGCAACACAAAATCTGTTATCTAATTCCATGTGTTAAGTGAGACAGAACCAACAGTAGAAACAATAAGACAGCAACGAGAAACAACTTATTTATGCAAATCTTAACACTATTTTTCAACACACGCAATGCAATTACTGTACCATCATTGTTGCAGTAGCAAAATCATACACAAATTCTGAAGATTAGTGGTGATGCAATAAAAAAGGTCATGACAATTTGAGCTGACATGGATTGAAGGATTGCAAAATCACATATGAATTACTTTATTATTTATTGGCTTCCATTGAAAATGTTCGCTAGGTTCTCAGATATGATATTGATGGTGCAAAATCATGACAAATTGCTCTTTAATAGTCAGGAAAGACAATGTAAAGCTATAAGTAGCTTTAATAGTCAGGGAAAATAATGCAAAGCTACAAGTAGCAGGAAGCAACCAGTAAGAGGTGGTATGTATGACTAACCTTTCGCCACCAACAACACAGACAGCACATGTGCCTGTAGGAGCAGCCTCATCCTCATAGTAATGAGCCTGGATGAGCATGTGACAAGAGCAAAGCCATGCTGGTCAGTTAACCAGAAGAATAGAACATTATTGCATCAAAAGAAGGGAGAAAAGGAACTATAGGACTAACAGTAACTCCAGCAGCTTGTGCATTCTTCTTCATCTCCTCACCAAACTTGTCTTTTCCAATGCAACCCATATAGCTTGTTGCACCAGGAATTTGAAGCATCCACTGCAAATTCAGAACATACAGTAAACAAACAGATCTAGATATATCTTTTATTACTATAAATAATGGCTTCAGAGCTTACTTGGGCAACCCTGATAGAGTTCTGGGTGGCTCCTGGAAGAATTAAAAAATACAACAATCAGAAAGACTGACCAAAATGCAATAATTTACCGTATTGCAAGCGCATATTATGCCATAAGTTCATCAATATTGGTCATATTTTATTTTCCAGTTTCCATTTAAAGCTCTGCTCTCAATTTTCTTACTGAAATCTTGGGCTAGACACCTGATTTGGGAAAAAAAAAAACATGTGCAGGTTAAGAAATAATTACCTCCGGCAATGTATTCAACATTGCCCTTGCTAGCCAGCTCATCATACCTGCAAAGAAAAATTCCGTATTGTCTAGTAAGAGCTTACAAAACATGAGAATGAAATATGTCTTCTAAACAATTGAAGCGGTGACAGTGTGTTTTATAACAATAATTGTAAAACACGTGCATAACAATGATGTCGGGATATTCTAGGGTGGTAGCGATAAGTTTACTTACATAGGCAGGTGCTTGTCCTCGGCGAGAATGGCATTGTTTAGCTTGATGTCATACCTAAAAGTGAAGTGGCAGAATCATGTCAGTATATAATCATGATACAACACAAGCTACCCATCAAGCAAGTAGCATGGCAATCGATCCACAATCTACATCAGTTTACAAGCCTGAACCACTCAAACAATCCCTTCATTTCTCCAAACTGCACCTTGCACAGGGCACATCAACCCCAGTCCCCAGGCTTCGGAGATCTACGCGGGCAAAAATGGAAAAAGAGCGGAGCAACAACGGCATCTGACCCAACCCACGTGGAATTGGGCTAACACGATCATCGCCAGCGAAACGGCTTGCAACCTCGTGTAAGGATGCGTCACAAATCACAAAGTTGCTGCTCTATGCTGCCGCACGCATCTAAGATAGACCTATCGTGGCAACCATTTCCGTCAACACGGATCTGACGAGCCGACGCGGCAAAACGACGGAATTCGAACCATTCGGATCCAAACCATCTCTTCCTGGATCGAGCATTGGGATCCAAGCCAACGCAGGGCGGCAACGCGAACAGAATCCCCACGGATCAGGGCTCGGAATGGGACGGAGGAGGAAGAGGCGGGCGCGCGCACGCACTTGGAGAGGAAGGCGTCGTCGACGACGGCGGAGATGTCGAGGAGGGGGTTGCCCATCCCCAGGAGGACGCCCTCGTAGCTGCTGCTCGCCGCCATCCTCTTCTCCTCTCTCCTCTCCTGTGCACGCGCACGCGGACGAGAGCGAGATCTGGGTGGGGCTCGTCGCTGTTTGTGCGGCGGTGAGAGTCGAGGAGAAGTGGTGGTGGTAGTGGGAGGAGGGAGGATGATGGTAGCCGGTGGGTGCGGCGGGGTTTTAAGTTGGGCTCGCCCAAACCCCGGCGCGGCCCACCTGCCAGTGACCGCGGTTCGGCGGGGTTGGTGGGCGTGGCAGGTGTGAGAACACTGGGAGATCTCCCCAACCCACTCCGCGCTACCCGTACCCACGTATACGCTGCACACACAGAGTGACATGTGGGGCCGGAAGAGCGATAGTTTGGTGCAGACTCGGGCGCATCATTCAGGGCCAAGGGTCAGTGGGCACTGCACAGTTCAGTGGGGGAGATGTGCGGGTCCTTTTCGCCCACCAACTGCGCAGAAATCGGTCGGGGCTGTGCTGGCTTGATGGTGCGGTGGTGCACTGGTTCTCGGCCCGGCCCATAGGCACTGATAGATCCGTCCTTCCCTTGTTAAGAAACTTGTATTCTTTTACAGGCTGTTTGGTTGTCTGCATTCAAGGAGTTTTGCATCTAGAGATACAAAATTAGGGTGTTTGATTGTCTTCTCACCCATCTGAACCAGACTCTACAAATGCAATTAACCCCTCGGGGCCAGGCTCTCGAGATACGATCAAATTGGGCGTTTCCCCATAGTCAGGCTTCGCGGATGTAGCAACAACCATATGCGCGACATATTTGATTCATTTATTTGCTATATCTTTTGATTAGTATTTTTTATTACCAAACCGATTTTAAAAATGGGTTATTGATATTTTTTCGAACAAAACGAGACCACACTGACCATATAAATTTTAAAAATTTAAATTTTTTGTTTTTGAATTTATTTATTTATGAGACTTTCTTTTGATTTTTTTATTTTCGTAATTGATTTTTTGTTTTTTAAAAATGTTTCATCCCACTTTTGAATTTCTCCATGCCATTTTCTCCTTAGTGCAGTCAACCAAACAATGTCTTTACGCAGCCTGTACAATCTCATGCACCTAACCAAACAACAACCATTTGCATCATCTCAGCCTGGCTCCAACCAGCCTGGCTCAGCTCATACAGTTTGGTTCAACTGAGAAGGTAACCAAACAGCCCATTAAGGAAAATGCTTATGACCGAGCGTCGGACGCACGCGGCCGAGCAGCGCGGTTTCAGCACCCCTCGCTGATGCACTGCTTATCGCTTCCAGCACCCCTCGCTGATGCACTGCTTATCGCTGCTAGCAAAAAATGAGCGGTTCATTTTTTTATTTAATTTTCTAATTTTTGTTTATATTTCATTTGTAGTCCAAAATGCATAGAACCAATTACATAATTCATCTAAAATCCTAATAAACTCATTTTAAATAATTTTTATATTTTTTAAATTTTAAATTTCTTTCATCAGCCAAATTGTTTCAACAGTCTATACAGATTATTTCCAATAGGCTAAACTAGTTATTTTAGCAGGCTAGACATATTGTTCCAGTAGGCTAAATTAATTGTTTCAACAGGCCAAAAATATTGTTTCAATAGGTTGTACAAATTGTTTCAACAGACTAGAAAGATTGTTCCAACAGGCTAAACTAATTGTTTCAACATGCCAAACATATTGTTCCAATAGGTTGTACATATTATTTCATCGGGCTAGACAAATTGTTACAATAGGCAAAACTAGTTGTTTCAGCAGGATATATATATTGTTCCAATAAGCTAAACAAATTGTTTTAGCATGGTATATATATTGTTCCAATAGGCTAAACCAACTGTTTCACTTGGTTATATGTTCACTAGGCAAAAGTAATTGTTTCAGCAGGCTAGCCATATTGTTTGAGCAGGCTAAACTAATTGTTGCATTAGGATAACAAATTGTTTCAGTAAATTTTTATATAGAAACATTGGTCTTGTTTTGTTCGTAAAAATGCGAGGAACGCGGCGGTACAAACGGTTCGTGTATTGGAGCAACCAGTAAAAATTTAAGGCCGTCGAAAGAGAAAACTGAAAAGAAAACTTTTCGCTTACATCATCGCTGCCGTCATTGCATGCAAGCAGGGAGGGATTTGTGAGCACGCTGTGGCGGCCTTCAATTTAGGGGGAAAACAGAGGTGAAACGATGGCGGGAGAAGTTTGTTCCGGTGGGGCGCCGAGTTTTTCAACGGGTGGACGCGCCGAGTTATTTCAGCGGGTGGACGCGCTGTTGGTGGGCCGACCGGGCCGCGCGAAGCGTCCGACGGCCGCGCGCTGGGGACGGATGTTCGTCCCCAAGTCGCCGCCTTCTTTTAATTTTTTTATAAGAGAAAAACTACACAGAACGGTGTCATGTTTTTAGCGCTTCGGCTGTGGAGGAAAAACAAATCTCGGTCCTCTTCTTCCGACTTGCAACGCCAAGCTGGTGCTTCCACCTCCGTTAGGATTCACTTTTGGGTGTACAGGACAGGTTCCTCGTGTTTCTTGGGCTTACAGAGAGGTTGAGGGGTGACGGCGGCACCGCGGTGGGGTAGAGATCATGGGGCAGCGGTGACATCGTCGTAGCCACAAGATTGGTTGAAGACGATTGTGTCGGCGGCGGTGGGTGGATTTACACATGTGGCCGTCGGGCGTTAGGGTTGGCGGGGTCGCTAAGGCGGTGGCCCCCTTTGGAGCGGGTGGAGGCAAGGCGGTGGCATAGATAGAGAACGGTGGTCGTGCAAGATGGTTTCAATGGTGACGCGACAGAAGCATGCACACCGAGCGGCGTGATCATGGTGCGGTGAAGGCTAGCCCTTTGACTTTGGCGATCGTGGTGTGACTGGTATCGGCTATGTATAGTGTGGGCACATGACTTTGGTGACAATCCAATGGGGCATGGTGGCAGGCCAGTGGGCAATGGCGGGGCGTACCAGCAGGTGGCGCAGCAGGGGTCCAAGGGACAGTGCCCCCCTGCGCATGAGTGAGAGGGAGGAATAGAAAGAGCATCAGAGAGATGAGAGAAAGAGCACAACAAAGATTTGACTCGAATTGGAGCTTTGAGTTTTAAATTTTTTGTTTTAAGTTATCCCAATTTCAGAGTGGTAGAGAACCATGCAAGGCATCAAGCTTTTTCAAGCATATTTGGTCGCAAGGACGCATTAAGCAAAATAAATGCTACTAGATTATTCCCTCCGGTCACAAATATTTGACGTTTGAGATATGTGTCGGTGAAAACTTTGAAAATTGAACTATAAATATCTTTTAAAGTATTTAGATTGATCACACAAAAATATTATGTGTAGATTTTTTCCAAAAATATTTTAATAATATTAAAAATTTTGGTGGGTTTACAAATAAACTAACATAGTAATCATTGGTCAAAGTTGTGCTTTGAAAGCTGTGCAAAGTCAAATGCATCAAATATACGTTGTCAATGTAGAACATATTTATAATTCACATACAATATTGAACATAACACAAGACAAAATTGTCCACAAACATAAGTCTCGACATAGGAGATTAGTAATACTTATACACATATAGTTCACAAAATGACGATATGATGAATCATACTCTGTATATCGCAACACCCAACAAATAGAAGATTGAAATACATATATTTGTTTAAGAGTTTGGAAGCCTTTTTTCTCAGATATCCGTATCCACTTTGATTTGTTGAATTCTGTTTATATTATTTGTTTGAATAATTATTCGAATTTGTATCTGTATCTACTCTATACTAAAAATTTAAAAATACGAACATGCTATACCAAGACAGTCTGGATATTCCGCTTGTCTAATCATTGTTGTTCCTTTATACCACACTGAAAGGTATTATTTATATCTCTGTGAATAGTGTTTTACAACGTGGTTTAAAGAGCTTACATGGAGAATGTTTTAACCATCTGGTCTTTTCTTAAGAAAAGCAATTGTGTGTCCAACTCCAACCCGCGTCGGGACTCGGGAGGGGTAATGTTTGGTAACTACCGCAGTCACCGATTCACCAGAGCGCATAGAGTCCGCATAACCGCATTAAACACGACCTGCCCGTGCTTCTTTCGTTCCGGCCGAGCTCCAGAATCCACCTTCCCCAGTCCACTACTCCCACCAATCAACCCACAGCTCCCACAAGCCGCCACTCTTCGATGCCTCTCTCAAAAACCCTCGCCTGATCCCTCCCCTCCCCTCCCTCGTGCAGGCACTCACGCCACACCTCCTCCTCTCCGTGGCGCGTCCATCCCACCTGTGGCTTTTCCTTCCCCGTCTTGTTGCTCACCGCCGCCGAGTAAGCAGGCTTCCCTTGCTTGAGCGAGGCGGAATTTCGTGCTTTTGTGAGACTTTGAGTAGGTTCTGTGTAGGCGAGGGGTTTTGGTTAGGTTCATGCGGTCGGTGGCGGCATGTTTTGCCATGTACAAGGTTAAAGTTTTCCCAGTTGCATGCTTGCATGTATAAGTAGAAGGGTTGAGGCTTTAAATGTGGGTGAATTTTGGTGGTACCATTCTACTTATGCCTACACATCTTGATTTTAGTTTGGGTTTCTTTCCTACTATTGAAGAGGTAATCATTTAGCAACTAAAAATAGATTGTTAACTAGCTGAGACAACACGCACATGGCGCGCCGAGGGAAGCGATGCCTGCAAAGTTGGCTTATGTGGGTGTCGTGCACCGCAGTGGACGCCAACGAAAACACTGTGTTTGTTAGCCTAGCGTGCCACAAGCTTTTTTTTCTTATCGGTCGGAAGCTTCCGGTGTTGATTAGCACAACGAGTAGAAGTGCTAACTGGGGATGTGGCGGACAGCATGAAGCGAAACAGTGCTGTCTGATTGCTGACAAACTTGACTGAACAAATGCACTGCTAAACGGGGCCGGTCGGATTGTAACATCGTAGCCGTTAATGTAAGTAAACAAACATTGTCATCCATGTATCAACGCCCTGGTAAATAACTTGTAGCGACAGAGTTTGCACTAACAAAATAAGGAGGATTCCTTCCTAAACACCTGCCTTTGTGTCCAGCATAGTGCTTGGCGCTACTAAATAAAGTCTAACTAACAACAGTATTGATCCGACAAAAGAAGCTTGACATGACAGGAAGTACGCACCAAGAAGCAATACGGAAAGAAGTACGGGTGCTAATATAGTTTCCTCTTAATTGGTCAGCAATAAAGTATAAGATGTTTCATCCACAGTGAAAACAAACAAATGAATTTTCACAAGCAGAAACACAAAGTTAGATCCAGCACTTGAACATTGCTATTTTGGTAGGACATAAATTCATGAAATCTAAATTCATGTTGTCTCCAAGGCTTCTGTTCAAATGCTTCAATATTCACCAAGTAGCAATTGTATATTTAAAAAATAAATAAGATCATAAAGGCAACACCGTAGGAGTAAGCTCTAAGTTCATGTAAACACAAAAGTGATTCTAATTATAAAGTTGTACTTACTTATCATCTAGCTGACTTTGTAAATAACTTACCAACAATTGCTTAATGACTCTTCGAGGAGAGGTGATCAATAAAACAAAATCAACCTATGAAAATAAAAGAATCAATTAGCAAATTTGTTTAAAAAACTTTCAATTTTTTTTGGAGACCTACCGTAAGTAAAGTTGAGGAATGAAAAATCAAGGAGAAATATGCCCTTAATAAGAAAGAGCAAATTATTTGTAAAATTGAATTTTATAAACTCTGAATAACATTAAATTTTTTATGGTTATTCTTTTTGCGGTCAAGGTTTAATTTTTGGAAATAAAGTTGAGAAATGAAAAATCGAGGGGAAATATGCCGAAAGAGCAAATTATTTGTAAATTTGTACTTTATAAACTTTGAATAACATCAAATTTTTTGTGGATATTCTTTTTACAGTCATGGTTTAATTTTTGAAAGCTTTCAATTTTTTTGATTTTTTGCGACGTGAAAAAAGGTGAGAAATGAAAAATCGAGTAGAAATATGTCCTTAATAAGAAAGAGCAAATTATTTGTTATTTTGTACTTTATAAACTTTGAATGACATCAATTTTTTTATGGATATTCTTTTTGCAGTTATGGTTTAATTTTGGCAGTAAGGCTGAGAAATGAAAAATCGAGGAAAAATATACCCTTAATAAGAAAGAGCAAATTATTTGTAAATTTGGACTTTATAAACTTTGAATAACATCATCAAATTTTTTATGGATATTCTTTTTGCAGTCATGGTTTAATTTTTGGAAGCTTTCAATTTTTTTGATTTTTTTGCGACGTGCAAAAAAATGTAAGAAATAGCAAAACAGGAAAAATATGTGCACAACTAACTGTTGTGTGCTCGTGAGTCAAGATTCAAACGGTGGTCTCCAGACCAACCGGTCGGTGAGCTAGCTAACTGAGCAAGCAACTCCAGGCCAACCGGTCAATGAGCTAGCCAACTGAGCAAGCAACAGGTTCGTTCTTAACACAACTAAATGGCTGCATGTACTGTATAAGCGCAGGCGCGGGATTCGAACCCTGTGCTGTGGGGTGAGAGATTGCTTAGCTAGTCAACAAAGCATGCTACCCGCCTTGTGTTGCAATGCGCGACATATTTTCTTTTCAATGTTAATTTAACATGGACGGTTGGATTTTGATTAACGCGAAAATCGGACGGCTGTTGTTTGCTTGACGATGTGGCAAAATTTTGGAAGCCACGTGTTCGGCTTTGTACTATTTATTGATGTGATTGCGCTGCTTGTTCGTGTGGAAACATTTACAAGTTCACAACTGGAAGGTGCCAATCTTGTGACTATGTTCATCAACTCTTCCTATTATTGAAGATGGTCAGTGGCAGATCTATACATTTTTTTTAAGCTTGGGCAAACTAATAAATATAACTTAACAAAATCAAAATATTTAACTTATTAACATTTTTTTTCTATTTTTATAATGACTTATTACAGAAATCTATAATTTATTTCATTATAAGTTTAATAATGAGGTCTAATTCGACATAATGGTGATGGAGTAGTTTTAATAATACAATGTAATGTGATGAAGAGGATTTGATAATACAATAAGCCTCAATTTATATTCTTGTTATACTATTATGTTATCGTCATGTGGCACAATCCAAACCATATAAAAATAACACTTTTGCTTGTCGGTTGAGACTTATATATCTCTAGATGTTCGTTGGATCTTTTATGTACCCTATGGAGGTGTTTGATCAATGGCTCAGAAAATCAACTGAGAGTTAAATAAAGTCTCAGTCACATGATGACAAGTCAGTCCTTAAAACTAAATCTAGAATCATGTATGAAAAAATCAGTACTTTTATGTCTGCAAAAATATCAAGCAAGGATTATTGTATTTTATCTTATTCCTATTTTATTTTTTACTTATTAATCAAAGATAATACTACACAATAAATATTTAGTTTCTATATATTTACATATTTCATAGGGTAAATTGCATCAATACTATTATAAAATTTCCGCTTTGCAAAAATTTCGCTCTTCTGTCTATGACATGTTGGTCCAGAGCACACATTTCATTGTTCTATGGGGTGACTTTTTTGCGAATCAACAACTTTATAATGGCATGTGTATAATTTTCCTATTTTATATATTGCATTTCTATGTAATATAACTTATAAAAATTATATTTTAGAATATTCTAATATAAGTATGAATATCGACTTTCAATACATATTGCACCTAGGTTTTTAACTACATCTCATTGTGTCGGCGTCTGGGAATCGCGCTCCTGAAGAGCAGCGGGTCCACGGACCGGCAGACGAATTTGTGGTTGGAGTGAGGCCCAAAGACAACCCTTCTCAGCAGCCCAGGTAGCGACCGAGCCTACGGGGCTCAGGCCGCGCAGTCTTCCCGGACTAAGCCTGGTGCGACTGGGCGATCCGGGTACGGGTCCCTCGCACAATGAAAGGTGAGAAGAAGAGAAGGAAGGAGGAAGAAGAGAAAACAAACCACGGAGACACGAGTGTTTTACCCTGGTTCGAGCCCCCACTGCCGGGTAATAGCTCTACTCCAGCCTTGTTGATTATATGGTAAAAAACAGTACAAGGGTGCCGAGACCGGGCTTGAAGGCACCGATCCCGAGCTTACAGAGGTATCTAAGGACTACAGCCACTGCTAAGGAAGCTTCGGATGCTCGAGTGATTGCACGGTGGAATTTGGGTCAGTCTGCCTCAATCGCTTGGGCCGAACGGATCTGGGGCCCTTCCTTTTATAAGCGCGGCGGGTCGCCCGGGGCTGATGTGGCTGGCCCCGCGCGCGGTCTTTGCTTTAGCGGCGATGTTCTTGTCTTATTCCGAGGCTCTGTCTGGTCTCGAGCCTGCAGGGAGAAACTAAACAGGTTAGTACTAGACACGTGTTGTCTTGGAACGCCGATACGGGGATAAACCTTCTTTAGGGAGAAAGCACTTTCCCTTTATCCCAATATAGCATTGACTGGACCGAGCCAGCCTCGCGCCGCCCATTGGGGGCGTCGTGTAGCGTAACAACCGTTCGCTGCCTGCCAAGGAAGGCAAACGACAAACCAAGCTGCCCGCGTGCTTTTCCCCGGGCTGCGGGCTCCCGGGGATGCACAGTTCTTTCCGGTCAAGGCCGAAGAAAGTGTGGTGGGACGCGACAGTTGTCGCCACTAGCCCACGGACAGACGGACTATCTACGGGATCATCCCCCGGGCTAAGGCTAGCCCGGGAGGTGCGCGACGCCTGCTAAGACGTGGTTTTAACCTGATCAAGCCCGGGGAAGACCCTAGCGGGCTAAACGCTTCCTTTAGTACGGCTAGGGGCGGCCTTTTGGACCTTCTGTTTACACGGTGGGCCGGTACGGAATCAGCCCAAGGCCTACCTCAAGATGGCCGCTTATCAATCATCAACACATTGTGTTGTTGTTTTATTTGGATTAATTCATACAATATTGATGTGGTGACGCCTTCCACCGTTTCATCTTGGGGCGGGTCCGAATTAAAGCTTGCCTCGACCTAACCCAAACCCAGTTCTGTATATTGCGTTACTCGTGAGCCTAGCCCAACCCATTAACCGTATTGATGCATGTATTACTATCACGCCATTACTATATTTGTATATGTGGTTGGATTTTCATGTACCTAAGTGACCGGATTTGTGTATTTGATGGTATTTTTATATGCCTAGATGCCTTTGGTTGGGATGACGTTATGTAAATTTTCTCTGCAGCGGCTCGGGTCGGTGCACCGCCGGTGCACCGGTGGGCCGAGCCGGGTCAAGGTTTTTGTACATCCGGGAATCATGTGGGGTCGGGGTAGGGCGGATGTTGAGAATGGACGGGTCGAGTCCAGGCTTGACCTGGTCTCGCCCTGCCTCATTAAGAACTCTAAACATAAGGTGGAAAAATTAGGCAAAGCTAACCTCCAACCAAACAACTCGATATGCGAATACAATGATTATCCAGTCAATCATATAATTATTTTCTTATAATTTCACTATTAGTTCTGTTGCTTATTTTTTAATACTTGTAAGTTAACAGCTATGAAATTGCCATTATAGGAATTTGCCAACAGGAGGATGGAGATGTGTATGTGTAATGTGTGGCTCGAGAATTTTTTAGACCATATTTATATTTTGGCTGCGGGTGACGTAACTAGTCGATTTAGGTGTTGTGCTAGTTTCTTAAAAAAACTTCTCTACCATAGTTGTTGCTCAAACTATACCTATGCACCGACCGTACCGGGCTTGAAAAAGCCCGTTCCCACCGGACCAGGCCCAAGCCCATCTCAGCCCAACTAATCAGGCTTAAAAAACCGGACCAAGTCCAGTCCAACTACAATTTAGGCATTGTTTGTTTCACTGTTGAATAAAGTTAAGTTTTATCGTAGCAAAAATTAAGAGTTCTAAAAAAGTGTTCTAATAATTCTAAAAAAGTAATTAAAAAATAGTTTTACAATCTTAAGAAAAATTTCAAATTAATACAACATGTAGGCTATATAAAAATAACAAAATTTGATATAGTAAAATTCAACTTAACTTTAAGCTGAAACAAACATGGTATTAATTTATGTTTTCGTCGGGCCTAGGCTCGGCCGGCCCGACAAACGGACGGGCCGGGTGATGGACTGGGCTGGCCAGGTCACGCTTGCCCCATGTCTGATGTCCTCCTCTACCTCACATCCACTGCCTCCTTCACAAGGAAAAATACATGTATGACAATCAATTCGTTCGTCTGATACGAAACAATATTAAATGGCAAAATTGGTCCTATGACACCCAAAGAAGCCCACTTTTGGTTTTTACCACCCAAATGCTATGGTGTATCTAAATACCACCCAAAACACGCATTGTTCTTCTTTTTACCACTCCATCCACATCGATGTAACTCCGTCCAGATTCATCACCGGCGGCCACTCCCTCCCCACACTAGCTCGCCGGTGACTGCTTTCTCCCCCATACGAGGTCATCGTCGGCTGCTCCCTCATCCCTATGAGTTTGCCGGCTGCTTCTCCATCCCCAGCGAGCTCTCCGGCGGCTGCTCCCTCCCCTCGTCGTGCCGTTTGAGCTCTCCAGCGGCTGCTCCCTCCACTCGTCCCTCCACCCATGAGCCTGTCG
>SPJY01012519.1:1348499-1602965 GCA_005191435.1 Raddia distichophylla | reverse complement strand
ATATGCCTATATGCCTTTGGTTGGGATGACGTTATGTAAATTTTCTTTGCCGTGGCTCGGGTCGGTGCACTGGTGGGCCGGGCAGGTCAAGGTTTTGTACATTCGGGAATTAGGTCGGGTTGGGGTAGGGTGGATGTTAAGAATGGACGGGTCGGGTCGGGTCGGGTCGGGTCGAGGCTTGACCTGGTCCCGCCCCTCCTCATTAAGAACTCTAAACATAAGGTGGCAAAATTAGGCAAAGCTAATCTCGAACCAAACAACTCGATATGCGAATACAATGGTTATTCAGTCAATCATATGATTACTTTCTTATAATTTCACTATTAGTTTTGTTACTTATTTTTTAATACTTGTAAGTTAATAGCTATGAAATTGCCATTATGGAAATTTGCCAACAGGAGGATGGAGATGTGTATGTGTAATGTGTGGCTCGAGAATTTTTTAGACCATATTTATATTTTGGCTGCTGGTGACGTTAACTAGTCGATTTAGGTGTTGTGCTAGTTTCTTAAAAAAAACTTCTCTACCATAGTTGTTGCTCAAACTATACCTATATACCGACCGTACCGGGCTTGAAAAAGCCTGCTCCCACCGGACCAGGCCCAAGCCCATCTCGGCCCAACCAATCGGGCTTAAAAAACCGGACCAAGTCTAGTCCAACTACAATTTAGGCGTTGTTTGTTTCAACGTTCAATAAAGTTAAATTTTACTGTAGCAAAAATTGATAGTTCTCAAAAAGTGTTCTAATAATTCTAAAAAAGTAATTAAAAATAGTGTTACAATCTTAAGAAGAAATACAAATTACTACAACATGTAGGCTATATAAAAATAACAAAATTTGATATAGTAAAGTTCAACTTAACTTTAAGATGAAACAAACATGGTCTTAATTTATGTTTTCGTCGGACCTAGGCTCGTCCGGCCCGACAAATGGACGGGACTAGCATTGGACCGGGCTGGCCAGGTCACGCTTGCCCTATGTCCGATGTCCTCCTCTACCTCGCATCCGATGCCTCCTTCACGAGGAAAAATACGATGTATGACAATCAATTCGTTCGTCTGATACGAAACTATATTAAATTGGAACGCATGATCTAGGATGATACCGTACACTCCAATTTCTCCGACCAGTAACATTTTGCCCATTTTCACCTCTTTTCTCCCTTCTTCCTCTGTTTCCCTATTTTTTTTTATCAAATAGTATACAGTGTAGAGCTGGCCAAACGGGCCGGGCCAAATGGGACCAACCGGGCCGGCCCGCATTGTTCACCGAA
This sequence comes from Raddia distichophylla, assembly GCA_005191435.1. Lineage (NCBI taxonomy): Eukaryota > Viridiplantae > Streptophyta > Magnoliopsida > Poales > Poaceae > Raddia > Raddia distichophylla. The sequence goes on along the minus strand of SPJY01012519.1, from coordinate 1,601,691 downwards.
CCGGGCCAGCATTGTTCGGTTAACCGAACCGAACCTGGGCCGAGGCCTCGGCCCGTCGGGCCGGCCCGGTTCGGTTCGTATAGTGACGGGCCAGCCCGATTTGGTTTCGGCCCGTTCGGTTCGTCACTGTAGCATGTTTATTTAATTAAATATCCCCTACGGTGTGTAGAGGGCACGTACGCATCAGATCATAGCAAGACCTGAAGCTTAGATCGCATATTGCTTTTTGTACATCCATATTCTCGTCGAGACTTGTTCATCTCGCCGAGTTCCCCCTTTGTAATCCTTCTCATATAAAGAAGCGCTGGACGTAGAGTTATTATCTCCTCGGAGAGGTCTGAATCAGGATAAAAACCCCATGTTTCCCTGTTGTTCGTTGATTGCTTTTCGCTTTGCTCGGCAAATCTTTTATCTCCCTTTCTCAAGAACTTTAGTTGACTTGGAACAATTATCCCAACCGTCGACAATACCGTACACTCCAATTTCTCTGACCAGTAACATTTTGCCATTTTCAGCTCTTTTCTCCCTTCTTCCCGTGTTTTATTATGTTTTTTTATCAAATAATATGCAGTGAACCGACGGAAATGTCCCTGGTTGGACCCAACCAGGTAGGTGCTCACTCGGGCACGGGAGGGGAAGGGCGGGGGGAACCGTAGGGTTGGGGAGCGGCCGCCGCCTCTGTCCGCCTCGGTCGCTTGTTGCCTCCTCGTTGGCACCGCCTCGCCGCCGTGCGTTGCCTCGCCTCTGGTACCGATGCCTCACCTCCTCTGGATCCCAGATCCAGTGCCGCCCCTCTCTCTCTCTCTCTCTCTCTCTCTCTCTCTCTCGTTTGGTTTTCCCCTAATCGTGTGATCTCGGATTTGATCCGAATTCGACGGAATAGTTTATGTGTTTTTTCAATACATATAATTTAGTTTTTTCTATTTTGATGATGAACCCTAAATTCCTTGAACATTCACGGGAGCCGGGGCAGCTTCCCCCCTGCCTGGGCGGTGGATCCGCCACTGAAGATGGTGTTACCAATTTCTGCTGTTTACCTCGCATCTGTAATTCTATTTGATTCAAAATATTTGATTTAGCGAGGGGGCTTTGATTATTTACATCTGAACTGCATGTTGGAAATTGGGATTCTCTTTGCAATATTTTGCAAAAAGGATAGGTAGCCGTCAATGTGAAACAGCTTGTATAATTGATGGCTGCACATGTTCTATATTATAGCCTAAGGCGCTATATGGAAAATTTACATGTTCCAAATGGGGCCAAATTTTTCTGTTTCGTGTTTTGATGTGATCACTGTGTTATAGAGATCAGTATTGCCACATTCCAGTCCTTTTCTATGGTAATAAATCCACCTGGTTGCATAGATCTCTTGGCAACAAAATAACTGTTTTTTACATGCTAAATCTGGTGCTACACTTAAGAAATAGATATGACCTTTAGGTGTAGGATGTTTGTTCCATGGTTAATGAGGACATTGGGGGAATGTGATAAAACAATTGTGAAGGGATAACTTATGTTTTCTTAAGTATAAATCTCATTTTTGAACCATTGGATTATTCTAGAACAAGCACGCACATTTCAAAGCTCCAAAGTTTAAGAAAATCAATCTTATGATGTCAAAATTATTTTTTGGGTTTTTTATAAGTACTCTCAGTAGCTGCACCACTTAAGGACGCTGATGCTTCCAAATAATAATAATAGTGTCTGGAGCTCCGGATCCTCGAAGCATGGATATATGATTGCTGTGTTGTGATTAGTGCTTATCTACAAGACTACAACTATGAGAATATCACCCTTAGCCCACTGTTAGAAGGACATGGGTTGTCTGTTCTTGTTTTGTTTCTACTAATAAAAGTACTACCCCTTGGCACTGGAGCAGTGCCCTTGGTCATAAAATAAATTGTTCTACACTGCCACGTCCACGATAGCTACCCCTGGAAAAAAGGAGGAGGAGGGAACTTTCTATTTATACTGCTTCAAAAGAATTAATAGTTACACAGCCTAAATAAACGTGGAGTTATGATCTGATTGAAGAAGTTGATTTGAAAATTGTTTTTTTAAAGCATAGACATGAATTACTGTAATAAATTTCTGTAGCATGATATTTAGTACAGAAATTGAAGTCATTTTAGTACTTTATTCAACTGGCTCACTTAATATTGAAGAATTATATTTGTTTTGCATTTTTTTATGACTTAGCAATTTGCCCATCAAAATGTTGGGAATCTACAATTTGCCACTGTAAAGGTTGTGATCCTTTATTTTCCACTCCAAAAAACCTACTTATCCTTATTATGCCATTTGGGAAATTTATTTGCAATTAGCCTGTTGTCACATATTTATCCTCACATGAGAAAACTTTGTCCCTAGAGGATTAAGCATAACCACCTGTTCACTTCTCCCTTCCTCCCACTTGCTTCTCCTTGCTAACTAATCATTTAATAAGTTACCATGAATCCATGATGATTGGTTTTATTTATCACTGCATCATTGCCATTAGGCAACCAAAAAGTCAATGTCGCTCAGCTAGTAACCTGCAGCCTGCCTCCTCCAATGCAGTGGTGCTCCTGCTCAAGCTTGGCGCCTTGGCTTCTATTGCTTCACATGCAGTGTGCTCAGTGTAGTTCTCTGGTTCTCCTCTACTTGCCTTCTCTTTGTCGCACTCACTGGTTGCCGTGCCACCCTGCCCCTGCGCACACTGCAGTGCCAGTGAAGAAAAGTGAACGGAGGTAAGGGAGAGGTAAGTGGGCTTGATGCTTAATCCTCTATGGGTAAAAAAGCCATTTCAGTTGGGGAGAAATTTATAACAATAGATTAATAGCAATTAAAGTGCCAAAATGACACAACAGGGATAGTTCTTTTAGTGGGAAATAAAAGGTTACTACTTTTGGAATGGCAAACAAGGCTGACAACCTACGGAGTGGAAAATAGAGGATTTTCCCTGTATGCTTTAAAAGGTCTCTTCCTATAATTGATTAGTTTTGGTACTATCTTCTGTGTAGCACATATATGGGCCAGTTTATGGGTGCTTGTGTTTGGAAATAGTCCTTAATTAGCTGCATATTAAAGCAGAATCAACTTAACTAACGTGCTGATGTGATCATTTAATGGACGTTTTGTTTGTGGCAACCACATAAAATTTTCAGCTTAGTCATTCAACATATTGCAATGAAGCCTGCAAGGGATCATGTGGATGTGAATAAGTGACATAAGCAAGTCAAGGGAGGCAAATATGAGATCTTATTGCTCTACACTAGAAGAAGGTGAGATTGTGGAGGGTGGGCTACCTAGATGGGAAAGCCCCTTCCACAAGGACATGTCTGTACGTCCTATCCAGAGAGAGGTGTTTGAAAAGGATCAGCCAGTCAATGTGAGGAAACCAATCCAAAGGGACATGGTTGCATGCTCTTTGGAGATGAACGCATCTGCTCAAGGGGCAGTTGGAGAGAAGGTCAATCTAAGACAATCAACTTCACCTGAAAATGGTTCTCATCAAGGAGGGACTGCAAATACTGCTGTTGTGCAACAACCTAATTGTCGTGCATCTGAGGGTGGACATGTTAATTCGAGGCAATCAACTTTGCCTAGAACAGACTCTGGGAAGTACCACAGCTGTTATTTACCATCTGAGTCTAGTAGTTCAAAAGAAAGACATTATAGAAGGAATCAAAACTGTTTTAGTTACTCTGATTGTCATTGGGTTTTGAAAGAGATTGAAGAAGTTTGTTCAGATAGGTTCAATAAACTATTGTTGCAGCAGAATAGAGATTGCAAGAAATTTAAAATTCTGCAAAGGAGGCAGAAGTCAGAATTCTTCCTAGAACAAGTGTGCTCATACAAAATCCATCATGCACATGTTGTGCCAATAATAAAAAATTACAGGATGAAGCTACCGAAACTACATTTCTCCATATTGTGTGAGAGATTTCACAAACATATGCAAGCGCAGAGGATAAAATTTGTGAAACAGCAAATAAATGATAGAAATAAGGAGAATAAAAGAAAAGCACGCTGGATATTTGAAGCAAAAGCTGGTTACCTTAAGAAAGATTTTGATCTGATTTCCTTGCCATATTCTGGACTCAAGTTGGAGACATTAGAGTGGCATATGACTGATTATTCAGGAGGTGAAGGACAGCTCAAATATTTCAGCATGCAATCTCTAATTACTCAAATTGAAGCAATTGCTTCTAATAGGGAGCCTGAACGCACATATGCAAGTAAGACAAGTGATGCTTCTGAGCCCATTCGAGAAAACTCACCATCGCTGCATGAAACAAACGAAGCTGCAGAGAATGGGTCTTCAGCTGTTGCTTCAGAAGAAATAGTCACTGTAGTGAGCAAGTCTTATGAGTCCACCTCTCCTCCTATGATGGAGTTTGGTGATAAAAATGGGACACAACTTGTCTTTGCCGAAGCAGCGCAAAACGAGCAGGAAGACCTTGAAGGACCCTCTCATTCTCAGCCTGTCACAAGTGCAGCATTAGGACTTGCTAAGGCAGTGACTGTAGGCAAGAGAAGTGATGTTTCTGATCCTGACCTAGAAAACTCACCATTGTTACTTCAAACAAATGGAGCTACACAGCTTGGTGTAGCAGAAGAGATGATCTCTATTGAAAGCAGTTCTTCTCAATCCACCTGTGTGCCAACAATGGAGCTCCCTGAAAAAGCTGCACAAATTTCTGTCTCAGTAGCAGCACAAAATGAGATAGAAAACGTTGAGAGACCCTCTGCTTCGTTGCCTGTCACTAGTGCATCATTAGTAGTTGCTGCGACAGTGGCCACTGATTCAGATGCTGCCCCCATTTTTAGAGAAAAGCGAAGGCACTTAAGTTCAGGAAATAATGGCTCAGAAGGTCCTTGTTCTAGTTCCCAGGGAAAGTTCCCATATGAGTCTTCCTCGAACATTTGCCGAACAGAATTGCAGCAGCAGGTATTTTATCTCATATCTTCTAATTTTATTGGAAAATAGCCATAACAATTGTTTTTATTTTTTATCGGGTTGTTGGCAAAGGACAACTCATTGATTTTTTTTAAAAGGTAATTTGATTGAACATGAGCAAGAACAAATTAGTTAATAGTTATAAGTATTGTTTGTTTTGCATGGGAATATCAATATTGACTTTTATTGTCTTGTAGTTTCAACCATGATTGCATGGCTAAAGGGTACAGTCACAAGAATTGTCAGAAAAGGCCTCAATTTAATTGTGATAATTCTTTCAAATAGCCTGTAGGTGAAGGTACAAAAAATATTATTAAGGTTTGGCTGTGTCTGTGAGAAGAGTCCCATAGTCATGGTACAAATGAATTAAGTTGAAACTAAATACCAGTGGCAGCTTACCATCTTATGATTTTACACCCTTTGGCATTATTTCTTTGCAGGAACCTCCAGCTGCAAGGCCACCTATAGCTATTATGAGTCAAATGATGCAAGCTGAGGATACAAGCATATCTAGTGGTGAAACTACTTCCTTTGCTGCAGATACCGAGCAGCCAAACATGCATTCTAATAGCCAAAGTGTAACTCACCAGCACTATTGTGATTCAATTTGCCAGACTGCTGGCCATCTATATCAGCCACCCAGTGGGAATATTCATTCAGTAAGAACTGGGGTACACGGTCTTGGGGTATCAAACATTCAGCCAGTGTCAAACCACCAGACGCCAACTGGTTCCATTCGTGAGCATTGTTTGGCAAAAGATGGGATTCAATCAAACCCATTTGCAATTGAGTTGAGTCGCTTACTGATGTTGCGTGATCTGAATATGAAGAGACATAAAGAGAAGGTTGCTTTCTTAAATTCCTCTTTTAGTTTCCTACATTTTTTCTTCCTTCAAACAGCATGTGCATGCCTTACACCAAAATTAGATATTATTCATCTTATTTATCTTTGCATTTGGGCAGCGAGGACAACTCATTTTGGAACGTGAAATAGAGTTAGCTCAAGTTAAAAGGAAGTACGATGAGCTCATGTATAACGCAGATATGGACATACTACAGAAAAAGAGAGACCTTAAGTTAATCTATGACAAAGTTTACAAACAACATATATTGGCTGAAGGATTTCAGTTTATATGTAAGTCCTCCACTGGGGTTGTTTCAGACGGTCCAAGGGGTACATGTGTTTCGTACATCCTAGCTCATTAATGTTTGCTACCTTGCACGATAACATTCTTTTCTATTGATTTTATATCCATTACTTGCATTGAGTTTATTATTTATATTCTTGCTGGAGACATCAGAAGGTTTACCAATAAAATAATAAAAAATGATTAAATGGTATTAATGGCTAGTTTACATTCTGACTTCTAATAAGCACACCTATTTTTGGTTCTTCCCCAAAGTGAGCTCTAGCTTGGCTAGGCTAGCTAGCTTCTTTCAGCTTTACCACACTTGCCTTGGTTACCTGTTTGCCACGCTTTCAAACAGCTCTAGTTTTCATGCAGTATATGGTCCCAAACATCTAGCCCAACAAGGCTAGAAATTCTCTTACCTAGTGTTAATAATGTTATTAGTAGCATGTATAGGATGTATTTTGCTTTCCCCACTTGTACATGTACATATTTTGGCCCATTGGAATGCATGCTGCCATTCTAACATGTTATTGACCCAGGTTCCAAATCCTAGCAGCTTCTAGTGTTCACATCATCACATGCTCAGATCACATTGTGAACGGCCACCTTACTGAATTATTTTCACATATTTACATGGAAGTACCATCATATACTGATATACATATACCATATATTTTACTTAATTTTCTAGAGAACCAACAGTACAACTGGTGACTTGCCGATTAAACCTCTAAGCTAGATGTAGATCGTAAGGACAAATTATGGATACATCGATGACCAGTCCATGTTCAAGAACTATGAGACTAGTTAATCTAAAAGGTAATAATAGCAGTGAACCAGGAAAAACTGTACAGTTGTTTTTTCATATGCCCTACAGCACAAGTGAAACAGTATAGCCCCATATGGGGTCTAATTACGCAAGGGTATATTCAGCATTGTGGTGGCTTTTAAACATTTTAAAATATACCACCTTTGGATATATGAACTTGAAACATTTCTTTGAGCAATAATGGAATATTTGGCAGAAGTAAATATTGTTTGTAATTAACTAGATTCGGCTACATAGAAACACACAAATGCGAAATAAGCTCACATTTGTATATTCTTTTCAGGGGGATTTGACGATTTGCCACTCTCAACATTGGTTCTCGCTAAAATACCACCCTGGTCCACTGTCATACATATAGATGGTTCCACGTGTATAACACACAGAGAGGCATACTTAGCAAGAACCAATGTTGAGAGTGGCAAATTGTTAATTTTTTCATTCTTTTTCACCAACTTCTCCCGCATTCATCATGTAAATAATATTATGTATCTCGTGCTCCTTTGCAAGTGCAGCATACCCATATTTGGTTAGTTTTGATATGTTCAATAACTTGGCAATTTTATATGCTCTTGTTGATGTATTTTTCTTGTATGAGGTGCAGCTCGCAGAACCACGGCAGAGCCTAATCAGTTGCCAGACCAGCGAGTTTTTCAGGTTCCTTCATACATGTCAGCCCCTGCATCATCAGCCATGTATCAGCCAATGCAATCATCTGTGCAGCTGTTAACAGCTGCCTTCCCCAGGCAGCATAGTGTGACCACAGAACACAATTCTATGGACACACTGGGCAGATCCTCTACTGCCTTGATGCATAATTCAACTGGCGTCATGGGCAGTGGAATTGCATACAGCAGACAAGCACCTCATCTTGGTGCTTTTCGAGATCAGCTGGCAGCATCTGGTCTCCCATCTTTAGGGTTGTGAGCTTGGAGAAAGAGCTGTAGCTTGATTGCTCTTGGAAGAACTAATTGAACATCTCAGAAGTAGGCCGTACAATGTAGTTCAGATGTTTTTTTCCCCATGAAACAGTAGGGTAGGATCCTAATGAGAAATTATATGTGAAATATGTACAAAAGGGGAACACGAGAAGCTAGAACGTTTATGCTCCTCTTTAGCTAAGTGGCAGATTAGCCTGTTCATACTCCAAATCTGCATTCTGAAACCCCGTTAGGCCGTTACCTGTATCTGTGGTCTAATGTTTTGCAGCTGACCAAAGATTTGTGGTTAGCCTGTGTTTGCACTCTGGAATGTGCGGTCGAACACGCGTGTAGCTGCACCATAAGCCAAGTTGGAAGGTTACAATTTGATGGAGAGAACTCTTCTCCCCAATTCCACCCCTGTCGTGCATTCCTTAATATCTATGAAGAAGAACACTTCTTAATTCACGATGTGCTGCCATTGCATGGCTGTCATCATTAGGCAAACGGAGCTACTTGTCAGCTGTGAACGTCGGCGTCAGGTCGGTAGATCTGCTATTGCCTTTGTCCACGGCCAAACACGGGCACATATACTGGCAGTGTGCAACTGTGCATGCATGGCACCAAGACCAACGTTGCATGATGCATGGCAGTACATTTTTGTCCACTGTCCCAGGAGGGGAAGAACGAGTTGCTGCAATTTAGTTGCCCTGGCGAAGTTGGCTAGTAGACGTAGATGGTAACCCTTCTATTGTTGCTTCACTGACAGTCTGACGAGAAGCCTCGAAATCTGCCCTGCTCAACTATTCGCGTCGATCGTCACTCACTAAGCTCACAGAAACAGCTGGTTAGTGGCTGGTCAATGGAAGCATTCACGGGTAGGCGGTGACGGCGACCCGAACCTGACATCCGACTATCCGAGCTCCAGCCCTGCCGAAATTACAAGTGCAGGATACGCAATGAATGGACTAACCGACCGGGATGATCGGGGCAGCAGCACAGCCTGCAGCGCGGCAACAAAACGCAGTGGCCCGGCCTATTAACCGTCGGTCGGCGGGATTTTGGTGGCCCAATTATCCATCAATTCAAATTGTTTAGGTGCCCCTATTTTCCACCAATTCAAATGACGGGATCTAGATGGCACCTAATACTCATCAGGTAATACAACGGGATTTGATACCCGCCTTTATATTCGACAGAATTTGATAGCACGTTATTTGTCTCATGGTAAACTCTGCGGGATTTTACTCGGCACTTTTTCCCGCCAATTTCAACGGCCAACGGAGGTTAATTATTTAATTTTTAAAATGGAACATTTATTTATTTAAATAGAACTAAAAAAAATAAAAAAATCGTCGGATCCAAGCTGATTTGGGCCGGCGACCCAGTCTGATCTGGCGGTTCGCACTTCTCTGATCAACTGACCATTCCATCGCCTTCTCCCCGGCGTTGCCCGCCTCCGGGCCGTGTTGCCGATTCGCCGGCCGGGGCAGCATCGGCGTCGGCGTCCTCGATTGGCGCCGCTCGCCGTTCCACCGCCACTACACTACTGCAGCAGTGGCCGCCGGCCAGTGAGTAGGTGCAGCCGTGCAGGTCAGGTGCGTACAAGTTGATGAGCTGAGCTCCTCACACCCCAACAACTACCATCGTCGTCGCCCTCCAAAATGACACGACATTGGCGAGCCGCGACGCCATGTGTACGACTACGGCGCTACCTGATTAGTTAATTCGATCTGCATCTGGACCAGCTTTGCTTGTGTAGTTGTGTGGGGGCATGCAGTTCTTGGTTCTCCCGCTCCCATGCCGGTGAATCCTACACCACACGCACGACCTACCTGGATGGATGAAGGGCAGTAAGCTGCCTGCACGTAGGGGGTGTCCCGCACCACGGCATGGGCATTTTCAGCGGTGGACCAGCCAGACATTTATACGCAGCTTTGCTATAAAGTACAGCATCGTGGATCTTGGATGTACTTTAGCCGGCGACCCAAAAAAAATAACAAAGTTAAAATAATTCAAATTCCCGTTGGTTTAAAAAAAGAATCCCATTTCAACATCTAAGGTTCATAAGTTTATTATGTGCCGTCTTGTTCTCCGGTTTAAATTAAATTAAAAATGAAAAATCATTATTTTTTATAAAGCAAAACAACACCTTGTAGCCTTTTTTAAGGTTTTCATGGTTCTTCTCAGAACTTTCAAATCTTATTTTATTATCCTTGTTGTACGGTTGAAAAACAACGATCGATTATAATCTAAAAGTTAAAGTCACTTGAAAAGAGCCTGAAAAATAGTTCTGTAAGGTTTAGAAAAAACCTCATAGAACATTTGGTCAATTGGTCCGGTATAAAAATAACAAATTTTAGTTGTATTTTTTAATTTTAATTTAGCTAAGAAGTTATATTTTCTCTCTTTAACTTCTTATGTTTTCTTTGGATCGAAAAGTTAAATGCGCTGGTTTTTTCGGTTTGTTCTTTCTTTTTGACTTGACAGTTTTTCAAAGCTATATAAAATCAAATGAAGTGTATTCGACTTTCCTAACTATTTCGAGAGTTCTCGAAGTTTAGCTTTTAAGCTAATAAAGCAATCAACATATAAGCCGAAGAGAACAACACAAGTAATAATCCTTACTACCTTAGACGATGACCTTTTGTAACTTGCCTTTCTTGTGTTCTCTTCCATTCCTTCATTTGGTTTCATGCTGGAGCTTAAAGACAACAAAAAAAGCTAAAAATAGTGAATTGGACATTAAATTCGTAGCCATTATTTTAGCAAAAGACAGGTGTCGTCGTACCATTAAGAAGGTAGAGAACAAAATACAGTAATTACGACTGTACAAAGGGAAGGGGAAAAAGGAAGAGGGCTAGACACAAGCGACCACTCGCAAGGCTGACCAGCCCCACAAAACTATATCATCTCGAATCTTAGCTACTAAAAGATGCACATGCATCGAAGTCTGTTGGAAGTTGTGTTTGTTGCACTCTTTTTAAATATTTCAAACAGTGTAGATGATCAATCCGTCGAGCTTACGTCTAAATTTGTTGGAAGATGTGCCAAGTCCTTAAAGATTGTGGTCTAGATGGTTTGAACATTTGGACATGGCCACATAAGTGGATGAGAGTCTCTAGGGCGCCACCACATAGGACACAAAGATGTTGACGGGGCCAACCTTTGAGCGCCAAGACGTCGGCCATGCATGTTTTTTTTTCAGAGAGAAAGTCTAGGCAAAGAACAAGCAATTGCTTTCAAGTTTAGAGACCAAGAAACTCATGCAATAAGTTTAAGTGGGTGGCCATGCGATGAGCCCCGCAATTTATAATCCAAAATGCTACTGCATAGCCAGAGTTGCTCTAAAAATCAGGTTAATCGACCTTAGCATGCTGCATCCCTATTTCCTGTAATATGTAAACTGTAATCATTTTTTCTATCTGTTAGGATTTATGCGCCAATGTAAGATCACAAATAACATCAGAAGACACGATGTTTGGTAACGCAGTTCAGCTTTCACCTACATCTGTGGATCTCTGATTATATCTAAAACAAATTGGAGGCAATTCTCCTGCCTTTTGGTTGGGTTTAGTATTTTAGAGAAGGGAGGAAAAGACAAGCTCATCCTTTTGCGCAGATCTCGGGATGCACGGTCCAAATTTCCCATGGCGCGACATCCATTCCGCCGATTCTTTCTTTAGATGATCAGACCACGTCCTTGTGCCAATATCTTTTTCTTAACAACGAAACAATGCAATTTTTTTTCCTCAAGGACGTGACATCGAAGCGGCACGTACGTGTACGCATGCAAATTTTGAACCGGCGGCAGATGAACCGGTCGTGGGTCGGGCACATGGTCCTTCGTGAAGATATTTCTCTAAACCACTACGTACGCCAACTTCTACATCTGATCTTCACTCAGGGGCAGACGTAGACAAAAATAACAGGAGGGGCTGACCTAAGTGGCTCAAGACCTAAATCTACAGTCTAGCCCCTGCTTTCTTTATATTTTACACTAAAAATTATAGGGGGCTCTACTGTCATATACCGCGTAGGGGGGATAGAGCCCCCCTAGACCCACCGGTGGATCCGCCCCTGTCTTCACTTTGTTTAGTTCAGATCCCAGAGGCCAAATAGAATCATTTCCAGACAGAGTCCCCAAGGCCCCCCGAATTCTGTTGATCTGTCCGTTCATGTTCATCAATTTGCCTTTGATAGGGGGTGGCGTTGAGCTCGCAGAGCGACGATAGGGCTACTCAATTGCAATGGCGCAATCGTTCGATCGAGACACGCCTTCTTCATTAACGAACTTTGTTATGATCAGATGTATGGCATGCGGTGTCATCTTCGGCTTCACGCAAAGCCCCCGCTTCTCTCCCTCTCACTCTGCAGCCTGCACGCCTACACGACTGCACCTGATTTCAACACCAATCACTCCCTAACTACATTATATCTGCCTTTCCAGCAATCAATCATTGAACAAGTCCTTCACGTGCAGATTGCCAGAAAAAGAGAAAACCAAAGACAGTTGAATTAGGGATAACGAGCATAATGTCGGGTGCATTTGCACGGTTATATTTGTGTCGATCTTTAATTTGATATGTGATGGGATAAGGGGCATCACTTAGCACACTCTTAACCAGTGTTCGCCTAGTCGGCCGACTAGGCCGATTAGTCGCCGCCTAGTCGCTAGTCTGCGATAATCCGTCCCGTTTAGGGGGTAGTCGGTGCATTAGTCGGAAAATCCGAGTAGTCGGTCCTAGGTGGACTAGGACCGATTAGTCGGGTGGGTCTAGACGGTTTTAGGCGGTGGCGGGTCGGCCTAGTCGGTGACTAGAGGCCCGACTAGGGGATGAGAGCCCATCAGCAAAAGGCCTGTGGACCGTGGCCCAAATTGAAGTTGCCTAGTAGGGTTTCCCCCATCCTTCTGCCGTGTAGCGCCCATCCTCCTGTTGTGTAGCGCCGCTGTCGCCCATCCTCCTGCCGTGTAGTGCCGCCGTCGCCGCCATGTGCGCCGCCGCCGCCTGCATGTGCGCCGCCGGGTTAGTCTTCTCCTCTGCTCCACCTCCTCTACTCCACTTCTGAGTATTGATCTGAGCCGGGATGTGATCTCCTCCTCTAGCTTCTTCCCTTGAATCCCACCGCCGTAGTGCGCACCACCGCCGGAGACGCCGCCGGCGCCTTCGTGCGCACCACCGCCAGCTCCTCCTGGTGACAGGTGACTAGGTGAGTCTCTGGCTCTTTGCTCTCCACCCTCCCCCCACTCTAACTCGTCGGAGATTGACTATTCAAGTGTTCATTTGTTTGCAAAAATGATGTATATGATAAGTTGGATACTAATATTTTTTATATTTTTGGGAAAAATAAAAAACGACTAGGCCGCCTAGTCTCCGCCTAGTCCGCCTAGTCTCTAGTCTGTAGGTATCCGTCTAGCACTTGACTAGCGTTTAGGCAAACATTGCTCTTAACCCACTCATCTTGTGACAAACAATGAGGATAACTTCTACCAACAAATGTACAGCGGATTAGACAATTTCACATGCATAATGACACGATGATTTACATGAAAAAACCTCCTCAAGGTGAGGAGTAAAAAAAACCACGGGACCAATCGGTCCACTCCAAGCTTCTTCCACTATTATCAATAATGGGTACAAATGGAGTCTCTCTAGAACATCTAGAGGTTTACAACAACAACATCATTACCATCAAGTTACAAACTTGGCATAAGTATAGGCAATACCACATAATACAAAGAGGCAATAAGGTATAACTAGTTTCAGGCTGAAACTGAACCAAGCCGTTGTCCCCTTCGGTGTTCAGTTCATATCTCTCAAACCACAAGTCCAGAGCATACGAAACTTGGTAGGAATGTACTTGATGAGTCCTTAACAAGCTGTCAAAATCTCAGATCAATCCGACAACGTTTAACCCCTCAAACAAATCATCTCCCAAAGTTACGCAGTGCTGAAATTGTAGCTACTCGAGAAAATTTGGGGACGAACCGACCACGTTTGCCTCTCCGATTAACAGCTTGAGGAACATCACGCAGGAGAACCGAGTCTGGACATCAATCTTCTTCTCTTTTCTCCTCTTACTTTGGTGGTGTTGTTCTTGCTCTTCTCACACAACAGCAAGAACACTCTCTACACTCTCTAATCTGCATAGTGTTGCTTGTGGTGGCTAGGGTTTTGTTTCTCTCTTCTCTCCCAAAGAGCATCTCAACCATCCATAGTAAAGAGAATCAATGGACATGATTTCTTGGGCTTTGTTGGGCTGAAAGTTTAGCCTCCATGTGGAGGGATACCCAACAATACGATCTCTTATTCCTATTATTTTCTATTTAAAATTTATGCTTTTTTTATTGTATCTGCCATGAACTCTTTCTTTTAATCTAACATGGACTATTATTGCTATTATTTTATTTTGAATTTGTATTTAGTTTATATGAATTCTATCTTTAGTCTAATATGTTACGATTTGAACCCAGAGCGTTCGAAGGTGTAGATCTTTCTTTCTCTCTCCGATTAACGTGAAATTTATGTTATTTTAGGATTAATCTGCTGGCTTCATTTAACTCTACTTAGTGGTTTTTAAAAAAATTAATTGTAGTTAGTATGGACTCCTTTTATAGTTCTGTATTTGATATGTACTCTTATTTCTATTTTTTTATTTTGAAACTGTTTTCTTCTTATTATAGTTCATATGGACTCTTTCATAATGTAAACAGTTATAATCTGATCCCGATATAATCAACGATGTTGATCTTTCTTTCTTTCTCTCCAATTAATATAGAACTTTCTAATATTTTAAGATTAATGTGGTGGTTCCATTTAGCTCTACCTTAATATAATATAATAAGATCATACTACTATGCAACTAACAGTTTTGCAGTGAATAGCGTACGTGCGTTACACAAAGGGTTAGACCAGGTGTTTTTGTCAAATCGTCTCGCTCAAGAAAACTATAAACAAAAACAAGAAAGTGAAGCGGCTACAAGTTTGAAGGGTGTGTGGAAAGTAGATGGGGTCAAGACTTCCCGAAGAAATACATCTGACCCTAAACTGGAGCACTGATGGAATTGGTAGAGGACTAGAGGGCATGCAGTCATGCACGCATGCGCGCACGGTTGAACCGAACAATGTGCTGGCTACTACCGATCCTCACTGGTAGTGGAGTAGTGGTTGGAACCAACTTTCAATCACTAGCTAAGCAATGGCCATCTCAGGCTTTAGGTCAACCAGGGATCCCTGTCTCACCTACCTCACCAGAGAGGGAGAGGTGCTGCTCATCTAATCCTCAACTGCTGGGCCCATGCATGGACTGTGGTTAGTTCTTGTTTGGTAGATGAAAGGAACACATGCCTTCCTGCTGGTCTGGCTTAGCTATCTGAAGAAGCAAGCGAGGCATGTACAATTAAGCACTGTGGGTTCAGAAGACGTGTGTTCCTTTCGAAGCTTGCATTGCTTAGTTTAGCTTGGAATTTAATGTTCAAGTGATGCATCATTGTGCTAGCCAGCCAACGAGATTGTTGGTTAGTTGCATATGGCAATTAACCAGGGGGGCACATGGTGTACCTAACCTAAAACATGCGCAGCATGATACCCGTTCATTAGCAACAACCACCGTGTTTCTGTCTCTTAACACGATTTGTTTTGGGGTGCTCACCATAGTAGTTCCATCGTAGACACACACACACTCCCTCAATGTCCAAATTCATCTAAGTCATCTCTCATTTTTTTTTTTGCTAAAAAATCTCCCAAATTTGTAGAATAAATGCCAATATTAATTGTTCTCACTTCCAAAAAGTAGACTTTTACATAAAAAACTAAGTCCATTAAAAATGCATCAGGGGGGATTCAATCTCACAGGAATAAAAGCACAAGGATGCAGGTATATAATGTTCTCTACTCTCTAGCAGTCTAGCTAGTGGCATGCCACTTCTCTGCCCGTTCTTAAGATGCAATAATGCATTGTTTGTTTTGTTTGTCGAATGCATAAACAATGAGGCTCCTGCATGTTCCAGCATCTTAAGTTGACCGTACGACGAATCATTTCTCTGATTGGAGAAACAGAACTCCAGCTAGGTGTCACAAACTCACAATTGGTCATAGGAATCCTATATATACTGTGGATGCACATATGCTTCTCTTTAGCGAGTCTTCGCTAGTATCAGTCTCGATGATGGAAATCAGGGGCATCTAGATAATGCTTCGTACGCACCGTTAGCTGTCTTTGAGTGTATGTATTTTATGCTAATTCCTTCTGTCAATCAGGAGCTCTGACGTATGGATCGGCAGAAGAAAATAATAAATAAATAATCACAAGCGCCAAGTCGGCAGCTGACCAAGACTTTTGACAGCCTAATTGCTCCTACCTTTCTACTCTTAAAACAAGCAATGTTTTATAGGTTACCGGTGGAAGCCTTTAAATTAGTGTCCCTAATCAAATGACCATTACATTACTGAAGCTTATTAGCTGGAACTGTCTACCTCAAAACTTGGTCAAAAGAATAGGTCATACTGTTTGGGCAAACCTCAAGAAGTATGTTGTTGGTAGCTCCTTCATTTGAGTGTATCCACTTACTAGCTCTGTCATGTTGACGATGTTCTAGGAGGACAAGTGGTTGGAAAACGCTACCTTGCGAGAACAGTACCATTGTTTGTATAATATAGCTCGGCACAAACAGATTACTATAGCAGAGGTCCTTCAAACAACAAATCCTATTTTATTATGACGCAGAGATCTCGTTGGGCCAAAATTAGCCGCATGGAATACTTTACTTCCACGCAGTGCTAATATTATTTTGTCTGAGGAGCGAGACATGCTTCGCTGAAATTTACATCCTCATAGTCAGTTCTCGGTGAAATCACATTATCTTGCGCTCATTCATAGTGATGTCCCAAATATTAATAAACGTTTGTGGAAACTAAAAACACCACTTAAGGTTAGGATTTTTCTATGGTACCTACGACGAGGGGTACTTCTGACAAAAGATAATCTAGCGAGACGAAACTGGAATGGTAATAAGAATTGTTGCTTTTGTTATAAAGAGGAGACAATTAATCATCTGTTCTTTGAATGCCTTTTGGCACGGCGAGTTTGGTCCATAATCTACGCAACTTCAGGACTCTGTCAACCTTGTATTGTATCCCATTTGTTTGGTACTTGGCTATGGGGTATAAACAAGGATTTGAAACCACTGGCCCTGCTGGGGACGGCTGCAACTTATTGGTCACTTTGGTTATGCAGGAATGATATGGTTTTTAATAAGAAAACTATCTCATCTCCTTTGCAGGTTATTTACCTAATTATCCATTGGCTACGTACTTGGACTATTCTTCAGCGGCCGACTTTGCGGGATTTTATTATGGTGGCGTGTTCGCATATGGAACGGGTGGTCAAGGAGTGTTTTACCCAGGCACATGGGTGACGATCTAGTCTTCGGATTGATAGTCATTAAGTTGTCTGCCTTTTCTTGTATCTATTCAGGGCTGTGTGCATCTTGCTATGCAGAGGCCGGGAGTGATCTTAGGATGATTGTATCATCTTGATGTAACTATCTTGTTTTCAATAAAGTTTTCTTTATCAAAAAAAAAGGAAAGCAAGCTATGGCACAGTACCTTGCGTGGCACTATATGCCACAATTTTTTTTTCCGTGGTGGGTAGCTAGAATCCAACATTGTTTTTTGCAACTAAAAGGTTGCCGTACATTATGATCCAAAAAGTTGAGAGAATTCGAAAATAGACTTAAAGAGGTTGAAAATATATTTAAAAAATAGTTTTTCATTGTTTTGCCGTTGTTGTCATAGTGTTCTTGCTATAATAATAGCTATTGGTGGAGCTTTGTGGTGTGCGTGTGTATCCAGTGTAGATGGTCTTGAAATTGACTGCCGAACTCAAGCTCTCTCGTGAAATTAGAACCGTGAATTGTTTATTTTGAATGGAAAAAACAAGAGCTCTGTCATTGCATTAAAAGAAGCGAGCATAGTGTCCCGCGCAATCGCGCCGTTGGTTTTGTAATTGATATTGGCTATTTTTATTCCAAATTAATGTTTTTTATTGTAATTAATATAGACTCCTTTTATAGTTTTGTAGTTGATATGGACTTGTATTTCTATTATTTTTATTTTAAACTTATTTTTTATATTGTAGTTCATATGAACTCTTTCTTTTAATCTAAGCCGTTATAATTTAATTTCACTATAATCAGCAGTGTAGATCTTTTCTTTTCTCTTCGATTACATGAGAATTTTTATTATTATAGGATTAATACAGTGGCACTGTTTAACTCTACTCTAATATAATAATAGATATAGCACGGATAAAGGAAAGGGTGAAGGGTGCCCAATCTAGCTAGCTAACTCTTGTTGTCGATGTTTGGAAGGTCTCCCAATGATGCAGGGTCCTTCTTTATAGTGACCATGATCGTTGTTCTGTAACACCTCTTTGATCATATGTATATTCAAAAACATTGATTCGCTCAAATGCTGTCAAATTGTCTTCGAAACAAGTTTTTCTTCTGCTATACTTCGATGAGAGTCACTACTTGGAACACTCTTGATAGCATGGCCATGATGAAATAGCCCTTCTGCTAAATGCTACTACTTTATTTCTATCCACCATCTTTTTTTAAGCCAATTGGATCATCTTTCATTCTAGCGTGGGTAGACACCGTAGTTGGTAAACACTAAACAACAAAGTTGTCGAACTTGGTTAGGTGGCCATCTCATCTTCTTTAATTTTTGGCCCTAAGTTTTTGCTTAAGAAAGCTAGGTTCGATCCAATACAACGAGTAATAACGGACTATAACGTGAGTGCATCACTCATCGATCTAAAAAAAATATGAACAGACGCCTTCTTCATTTTTGCGCTTATCAGTGGTGTATACACACCTAGCGCTGTAGATGTCCAAGAATTCTTCCATCGTCTTAAAAAGAACTAGTGCATCACTAAATTAATACTTAGTAACAAGTATGATGTCTTGCGCGTTTTTGTGGTTAGATTTATCTCAATTCTTTAATTTGATATGAACTCATATGTCTATTTCTATTCCAAATTTATACAATTTTGTTTTTTATTGTAACTAATATATGGTACTATTTTTTGAGTTCTTATTTCTATTTTTTATTCTAAATTTTTATTATTGTTTTGTTGTAGCCTATATGTACTCTTTTTTAATATAGTATGGATTATTTGTATTATTTTTTATTATAAAATTCTATTTTAGTTAATATGAATTCTTTCTTTTTTTCTAATTCAATACAATCTAGGCCCACAACAATATTTTTTTTTATTTTCGATTAACATAGTAATTTCTTGTATTTTAGGATTATCTATTATTGTTTTGTGTAGCTGAGTGTTAATCTGGAATGGACTCTTATTTTTATTATTTTTTATTTGCTGTTGCACTTGATTTGAATTCTTCCTTTTAATCTATTTCATTATATTTTTGAACCACAACAATCAACAATATAGATATTTATTTTTACTGGGGATCACAAGATGCTTGGAGAGTTCGAGCCTAACACGATGACTATTACTGGGGATCCGGATCTCTGAGCCAAAGATGGATCAAGCCAAGAAACAACAACTCGGTAACCCACGTGAGGAAAAATACCCGAAATAATCAACAGTTAAATAGAAAATTAATAAAATAATCCACAGGAAAAGGAAATTACAAAAATATCCCCGGCTCCCGCCACCCCGGGTGGCTGCCGCCACCGGGGACGGCCGCAGCTGAGCTGCCGCCACCCGGGACGGCCGCAGCAGAGCTGCCGCCACCCGGGGTGGCATAACCAAGGGGAGCCTCGCCCCCCTCAGGCGAAGCAATGGCGGACCAGGGGAGGAGCATCTCCAAAGGGGAGCTTCGCTTCCCTCGGGCGAAGCAATGGCGGACCAGTGGAGGCGTGCCCCCTGAGGGCCTCGCGGACCTTCCCATCGGCGAGGCGAAGCATATCTGAAAGTGCTATACTCAAGACCAGGACAACCTAAGTCCAGATCGCGAAGTAGAGACGGTTGCGTGGGAGCCAAGGCAATTAGGGGACAGCAAGTACGGTCTGCCACAGTTGCCAAGAATCATATTGTGTGTCAGGGAGATATGACAGCTGGCCGTAACAACCAACATCAGATGGCAGGGAGATCATAGTTTGTTGTAACAACCAGATCCCCTTTGTAATTTCAACAATGTAATTTGCCCCCCCCCCAACTATAAATAGAGGGCCCCCATAATAATAAAGGATAAGCGATCATTTCTCACAGGATAGTCACTTTGAGATTGCTCAGCTTCCCTGAGCTGCTTCGCGAAGCGCGATACGTTGCTTTGCGGGTAGCCCCTCACAAATATGTTGCTGGCTTGGGTCACCGACAAGACCATTTTGGTAGAAACATTTAAGATCTCCATGATTCGTGGTTTGGTTCAGTTTAATTTGGTTAAGCCAAAAGTTATGGGTCTTTAAAAAAATATAGAAAAACTAAAAGTTATTAAAAAAATATATTTTTAAGATCATTGAGCAAAACCTTATAAAGTTTCAAAAAAATTATTATAAACTGTTACACTGAATGATTACTAAAAATAATAAATTTTAGCTCAATCAAATAAAACCAAACTAGACCATGTACCAAAACAGGACCTCACTCATGCATGTCGCCTCATGAGGCGGTGACCCAAGTGTAGTGTAGCGCTTGTGTTGATGATTAATGGCAGTGGACAAGCACGGATGCACAATGGATTGCATTCAGAGCCTGCCACAGGATCGCCAGCCACTCCCAGTCCTACCTACCACACGCGACAAAAGCTTGACGAGAAAGAATTGTAGTTGGCTGGCACACGTCTAAATCGCTTTGAAGTTGAACGTTTTGCTCTGGGGTTGTGATCACAGGCAGCAACGTAGGGTAACTTAACCGGCATCATTGATGTTGGTGTGGTAGCATGGTCACCGCAGGATTAGGAAGGCAATAGGCTCGGGTCGTAAGTATCAGTCATGTATGGGTGTGAGAGATTTTAATATCCACTAATATTATTTTGAAGGGTATATTACCCATTGCCGATACACAACTATACAACAGGTGGGATCCAGATTCATTAGCCACTCACCTATATATACGCACACAAACCTGGTGATCTAGCTAGCTCTCAACCGTCACCAATCCCCTATTAATTCGATGGAGTGGTGGTAGGGATCCAAGGAAGATGATAAGCTCGGGCCCGAGGAGTTGACGTTGATGATGGCAACTTATTAGGTCTCGCTCCCTGCCCCCACAAACCTGCAGGCATTGGCATCCTCTCCTCCTGTCGGGTTTTTGGGTTTTTGGTGGATACGGGTATGGGTGCAATGCCATGGCTATGACCAGGTTTACGTACGGGCATGCCATAGATTTTCATGTTTGGGTACAGATCATAGATAGTGCTATATGTTGGGCTTTTTCCTTTTATTGAGCAGAACAATGCCCAACCACCGCGAGAGCAAAAGGCAGAAACGCGAATTTTTATTTTTTTTATATTTATTTTTATTCGTTTATGCAAAATTATATGTCGGATTGAAATTTAGACACAAATAGGCGCCGGTCGCACTTTGAATTCGTGACAAGTACCCTGTCGCATTTTGAGCGAGCGATAGCTTGGTGAGAAGACGGGCGCAGGAGAGACAGCAGGTGATCGTGCATTGAATGAGCGACAGCCTGTGAGCTACAGTAACTCGGCACTGTTCATTGAACTTCTAATATCTATTAACCCTTCATACCATATCCAACTAACACGAAACAAATTTTAAAATTCATGTAAAATCCTACAGAACCCATTTTTGAAACTTTCAATTTTTTTAAATTTTTTGAATTTCGAATTTCAAATTTACACTCGAATTTGAATTTGAATTTTTGAATTTTAAATTTCGAAAATTCAAAGTTTGAAAAATGGGTTCTTCAGGATTTTACATGAATTTTAAAATTTGTTTCGTGTAAATTGGATATGGCATGAAGTATTAAACTTCCAATTTTTGAATTTTAAATTTACACGAAAATTATATGTCTAATATTTCATACTATATCCAATTTACACGAAACAAATTTTAAAATTCATGTAAAATCCTGAAGAACCCATTTTTCAAACTTTGAATTTTCGAAATTTAAAATTCAAAAATTCAAATTCAAATTCGAGTGTAAATTTGAAATTCGAAATTCAAAAAATTTAAAAAAATTGAAAGTTTCAAAAATGGGTTCTGTAGGATTTTACATGAATTTTAAAATTTGTTTCGTGTTAGTTGGATATGGTATGAAGGGTTAATAGATATTAGAAGTTCAATGAACAGTGCCGAGTTACTGTAGCTCACAGGCTGTCGCTCATTCAATGCACGATCACCTGCTGTCTCTCCTGCGCCCGTCTTCTCACCAAGCTATCGCTCGCTCAAAATGCGACAGGGTACTTGTCACGAATTCAAAGTGCGACCGGCGCCTATTTGTGTCTAAATTTCAATCCGACATATAATTTTGCATAAACGAATAAAAATAAATATAAAAAAAATAAAAATTCGCGTTTCTGCCTTTTGCTCTCGCGGTGGTTGGGCATTGTTCTGCTCAATAAAAGGAAAAAGCCCAACATATAGCACTATCTATGATCTGTACCCAAACATGAAAATCTATGGCATGCCCGTACGTAAACCTGGTCATAGCCATGGCATTGCACCCATACCCGTATCCACCAAAAACCCAAAAACCCGACAGGAGGAGAGGATGCCAATGCCTGCAGGTTTGTGGGGGCAGGGAGCGAGACCTAATAAGTTGCCATCATCAACGTCAACTCCTCGGGCCCGAGCTTATCATCTTCCTTGGATCCCTACCACCACTCCATCGAATTAATAGGGGATTGGTGACGGTTGAGAGCTAGCTAGATCACCAGGTTTGTGTGCGTATATATAGGTGAGTGGCTAATGAATCTGGATCCCACCTGTTGTATAGTTGTGTATCGGCAATGGGTAATATACCCTTCAAAATAATATTAGTGGATATTAAAATCTCTCACACCCATACATGACTGATACTTACGACCCGAGCCTATTGCCTTCCTAATCCTGCGGTGACCATGCTACCACACCAACATCAATGATGCCGGTTAAGTTACCCTACGTTGCTGCCTGTGATCACAACCCCAGAGCAAAACGTTCAACTTCAAAGCGATTTAGACGTGTGCCAGCCAACTACAATTCTTTCTCGTCAAGCTTTTGTCGCGTGTGGTAGGTAGGACTGGGAGTGGCTGGCGATCCTGTGGCAGGCTCTGAATGCAATCCATTGTGCATCCGTGCTTGTCCACTGCCATTAATCATCAACACAAGCGCTACACTACACTTGGGTCACCGCCTCATGAGGCGACATGCATGAGTGAGGTCCTGTTTTGGTACATGGTCTAGTTTGGTTTTATTTGATTGAGCTAAAATTTATTATTTTTAGTAATCATTCAGTGTAACAGTTTATAATAATTTTTTTGAAACTTTATAAGGTTTTGCTCAATGATCTTAAAAATATATTTTTTTAATAACTTTTAGTTTTTCTATATTTTTTTAAAGACCCATAACTTTTGGCTTAACCAAATTAAACTGAACCAAACCACGAATCATGGAGATCTTAAATGTTTCTACCAAAATGGTCTTGTCGGTGACCCAAGCCAGCAACATATTTGTGAGGGGCTACCCGCAAAGCAACGTATCGCGCTTCGCGAAGCAGCTCAGGGAAGCTGAGCAATCTCAAAGTGACTATCCTGTGAGAAATGATCGCTTATCCTTTATTATTATGGGGGCCCTCTATTTATAGTTGGGGGGGGGGCAAATTACATTGTTGAAATTACAAAGGGGATCTGGTTGTTACAACAAACTATGATCTCCCTGCCATCTGATGTTGGTTGTTACGGCCAGCTGTCATATCTCCCTGACACACAATATGATTCTTGGCAACTGTGGCAGACCGTACTTGCTGTCCCCTAATTGCCTTGGCTCCCACGCAACCGTCTCTACTTCGCGATCTGGACTTAGGTTGTCCTGGTCTTGAGTATAGCACTTTCAGATATGCTTCGCCTCGCCGATGGGAAGGTCCGCGAGGCCCTCAGGGGGCACGCCTCCACTGGTCCGCCATTGCTTCGCCCGAGGGAAGCGAAGCTCCCCTTTGGAGATGCTCCTCCCCTGGTCCGCCATTGCTTCGCCTGAGGGGGGCGAGGCTCCCCTTGGTTATGCGTTTTTTCTACTTTTGTAGATTGGCTCGCTTTTCTCACTGGTTCGTAGGGGGTGGGTGTCCCCTACTACAACAGGTCTCTTTTGAGTTTTTAAACTTATTTTAGAGAGAATCACGAATAAATTCTGTTGAAGTATTGCAAAGGACCAAAAATTCTTCGCGGAGAGAAAATGGTTTTGAAGAGATACCGTTGGAGATGGTCTCGCGTTGTATCATCCCACTGAAAGAGCATTGCTCAAGGAGGGGATCTGTCGTCTCTTCCTGTGCCCCGCACACGTGGACAAAGCACCAAATTATGCTATGCCCTTTTTGCCAGGTTGGAGGCCTTGAGCATCTTATGTTCTATCGCCACCCAGCAGCAAAAGAACTTGCACTTGGGCTCAGAGTGAGCCTTCCAAATCGCCTCAAAATGCTTTTCTCTTGTTGATCCAATGAATTGTACCTCATAGGCAGACTTTGCATTGTAGAGGCCATCCCCTGTCCACCTCCAGGTTGTCGGACGTTTCATGATTACTGCCAGCCGATTCAGATGCTTCTCTGAAGGGTGGGTAAAAATCTCAGATTAATGAGGGGTGACAAGCTTGATTCACCAAGACAAGGCAATGTAGTGTACAATAGGAGCAAAACATTCTATTAGGACAAGTAAAAGAAGGAATAATCCAGTGACACAGTTCACCCCCAAAATACAACAACATAAGAGAAAAGAGCCGCCTGATGGGCAGCTCACACAAAGAACAACGCCACACGCCGATCAATATAACCAACAGCAACGAACGGAGAAAGGCAAAAGCGACATGGTCTGAACATACAACGAAGCGTCTTATTTTTTTTGTTCATGTATTCTGTAGTCTCCTCTTCTCCTGGGTGGTGGCCGCGGAGTTGTATGGATGGTGCTTAGTTGATGGGCAGGGGCTCGCCGTTCCACTCCTTGAGGCAGTCGAGCATGGGGTCGACGAGCTTGCCCTGGCTGATGCCGACGAACACCTTGTTGCACTCCTCGCCGGGGGACAGGAGCTTCTCGCCGGTGAGGAACACGCAGCCGAGCTCCTCGCGGACGAAGCGGTACACGGGGAACGACCGGCTTTCTCTGATCCGGTTGACGATGGGCGCGTTGCCGTCGGCCACGGCGATGCGGGCGGCCTCGATTTCCCGGGGCAGCGCCGAGCGGAGCTCCTCCTCGAACTTGGTGATCTTGGAGAAGACGGAGGCCTCGCTCTCGGCCTCGCCGCTGGTGAGGGCGTGGTCGACGAGCACGGCCCGCAGCTTCTGCATCAGCGGGTAGTTGGCGCTGCAGGGGTCGTCGGCGTAGCTGAACACGGCCTCGCGGTCGATGGCGGTGAGGAGGTTCTTTTCGCTGAAGCGGGCGCTGGAGAGGTCGCCGGTGGGGCTCATGGTGAGCACCTTCTTGGCCACCTGCGTCACGCAGTTCTTGACGGAGAGCTTGATGTTCTCCTCGAGGTGGCGGAGGTCGACGGCCTGGCACAGCGCCACCATGTAGGTGGAGGACATGAGCTTGAGGATGTCCACCGCCTCGGCGGTCTTCCGGGCGGAGACGAGGCCGAGCGAGTTCACGTCCTGGTTGTGCTGCTCCGCGCTCTGGACATGGTTGGTAATGGGGTTGGCGAGGTACTGGAGCTCGGAGCAGTAGGAGGCCATGGCGATCTCGGTGCCCTTGAAGCCGTAGTCCAGGCTCGGGATGCGGCTGCCGGCAAGGTTGGAGGTCAGCCCGTTGTTGTAGAACTCGTTCACCAGCTCGGAGAACTGCGCGAACATGAGCTTGCCGATGTTGGCGATGGCGAGGCGGGTGTTGTCCATGGACACGCCGATGGGCGTACCCTGGAAGTTGCCGCCGTGGAGCGCCTTGCCGCGGTGGACGTCGATGACGGGGTTGTCGTTCACGGAGTTGACCTCACGCTCGATGGACTTGGTGGCGGAGCGGATGACCTCGATCTGGGGGCCGAGCCACTGCGGCGACGTGCGGAGCGCGTACCTGTCCTGCTTCGGCTTCAGCAGCGGGTCCATCTCGTTCACCTGCTTGGCTTGGCTCATGAACGAGCTGCCGGCGAGGATGTGCTCCATGATGGCGGCGGCCTCGATCGAGCCCGGGTGGTGCTTGAGCTTGTGGGTGAGGTGGTCGGTGTACTCCGGCTTGGTCATTGTTTAGACTCAGGTTTGGTTGTGTGTTGGTAGACCCCGTGTGCGTCCCCCCTCGAATTTGCGTGTGTCGACTAGACCACCCGAGTCGAGTTATCGAACCTCAAATTTATTCAAGTGCTTCATCCATATTTGCAATTTCAGATTGCGTTTATCTTATTTCTTGCTTGTTCTTCGATCGCTTGCAGGAAACGACCTTCGTGGTCAGGTCAATCGCGTTCTTGGCGTGGTTGATAACAAGCAGGTTTGGTGGTTTCGCGATTGCCGGGTTGTCATCCTTGCGAGGTTGGTAGCCGGATCGTCAAGGTCGCCTCTCCGACCAGATCAAAATTATCCCTTCGAGTCTCACCAGAAGATCGGGCTGCCCCGTGTCCCCATCACAAGCACAGCTACAAGCTAAGCAGCAGCTGATCCAGCAGCTGACACAACAGAACAAACTCCAAAAGAAAGCAGAAGAGGAGCGGAGGCAGACGGAAGAGGAGCGTGAGCAGCGGAGGCAGGTGGAAGAGGAGCGTGAGCAGCGGAGGCAGGAGGAGGAGGAGCGGAAGGAGAAAGCAAGAGAGGAGAAATTCGCACAACTCGAAGCCCAATGCAACTGCATGTACCAGCAAATGCAGAGGTGCAATATGTTTCAGCAGCAGGTAATTAAGATGGTTTATGTGCATAGGTTGTATATTTACACTTTTATTACACATGCTAACTTCTCGTGTGTCCACAGAGCTCGCAGGGCGTGGAGTCCTCCGGCAGCCAGTCGCAATTGCCACCTCCACCCCCGTACTTCATGCAGACCCCCTCGACACAGCTTTACGCTCCTCGCCCACAACTACCGATAGAGATCCCTGGGATACACTTCTCCACTCCACATGCGCATTCTCCTGAGGTAATACTCTTTTTTCAGAATTTCACAGTTTACACTTCAAATGCACGTGTATTGAAAATTTGTGTTGTCCTCTAATCTTGCAGGTCTCCGGATCCGCCGCGACGGCGATGTATGCTGCGCAGGGGGGCGATTCTAGTGCCACAGAGTCGGGTGGTGATGAGGTCGATGAGAGAATGACAGAAAGTTTCTTTGCGGTCAATCCTCCCACCTACGATGGTTCGCATAACTATTAGTTTCAGTTTTCACTCCTATATGTATCAAAACTCACTCCTATGTGTACTTTGCACTATTCTAAACTCTTTGAACCATATCGTCGCGATTCTGCCTATTTGTATTTTGGACTCTTTGGATCTTATGTGATGTAATTGAACAATTTGAAATCTTATCGGTGAATTGTTTGTTTACAAATGTGTCAATGTGTATGTGCTCGAAATTGTGGTGTTGAGCTGCTGATTATATGTGGATATTGTGAGAAAATTTATGAATTGGAATTCTATTGTGTAATATGAATTTTTGCAGGTTGAAATTGGGTTTTCATATCAATTTTCTGCAATTTGTTCTGCAGGAACAATGGCAGTGACGTTTAGGGTTTAGGGTGGTGACCAGGGGGCAGGGAGGAGGGTCAGCGGCCCTTGTGTGGCCGACGTCAAAGATGGGGGGAATGGGGCAGGGGGAGGGAGGGGAGGGGAGGGCAGTGACGTCGGCCACATCTCTGGCTGACGTCACTGAGGTGGAGGCTCTGTCGGCGGCCTATGGCTGGCCGACGTCAAAGAGGAGGGGCTGGGGGCAGGTGGCAGGGAGGGGGGAGGGGAGAAATGACGTCGGGAGTTTGCTTGGCCGCCGACAAAAGTGAGCAGTGTCGTCCAAGCAGTGTCGGCGGAGCTGTGTCGTCGGCCAGCCGCCGACATATGCCTGTGACGTCGGTTTTTTGGACCAATGACGTCGGTTTTGGCCACCGACACTGAGTTTGATTCCTGTAGTGCCTGAAGTAGGAGACATTGGGACGTCTCCCTTCCAGGAGCTCATAGGACATTTTCTTCAGGAGCTTATGCAGGTACAATTAGTTGATGCAATGGCAAGCAGTATTGATGGCTTCAGGCCAAACAGGTTAGAGGTATTGTACTCATCCAGCATTGTTCTTGCCATTTCGATGAGTGTTCTATTCTTTCTCTCGACCACCCCATTTTGTTGAGGGGTGTAGGTGGCCGAGAACTGGTGATCAATGTCTAGCTCATCATAAAAACACTCAACGCTCGTGTTAGATAATTCCGTTCCATTGTCACTTCTCACCTTCTTGAGGGTACAATAAAAAATATTTTGAGCTTTCTTTACAAACTTTTTGAAAACATCTCTAATTGGAGTTTTATCAACTAGAAAGAAAACCCAAGTGTATCATGAGAAGTCATAAACAATGACTAAGCAATAGAGATTTTCCCCGATACTCACATATGTTGTTAGCCCGAAAAGATCCACGAGTATAAGCTCAAGAGGTCGAGATGTAGACATCACATTATTGGCAGGATGTGAGCTTGCCATTTACTTGCCGGCCTAACAGGCACTGCAAAGTTTGTCTTTCTCGAATGTCACATCTTGTACCAAGAACCAACTCATTTTTGAAAAGTTTCTTCAAATCTGTCATGCCGACATGCACAAGACGCATATGCCAAAGCTAAACGAGAGAGAATTTAGCGACTAGGAAAATCGAGATGGACGCGGCAGTCAAGTTAAAGTTCACATGAAACAGGTTTTGAAATCTTAAACCTTTGAAAACAAGTTTTTCATTTTCGTCCAAAATCGTCATGCCTTGTGGTGAGAATCAACAATGGAATTCTAAATCGCATATTTGGGCGACAGAGAGGATGTTATAATTCAAAGTTTTGAGTAACAAGAAATTGTCAATTGAAAGCTCCGAAGAGATTGCTACCTTTCTAATTCCAAGTACCATGGCCTTGCTTCCATCTCCAAAAGTGACATTGTTGGGGAGGTTGTCTCCTTCCCCCATTGAGGTGAACAACCGGGGGTTGCCTGTCATGTGTTGGGTGCACCCACTGTTAATGATCCAATGGCATCCTCCACTTGGTACTTCACCTGCATCAAGAGGATATCACTTCTGTGACTCAGAGACCCACACAGGAGGTCCCCGAGGTTTAGCCTTCAAACCAGAAGCAACAGCAGCAAACAGATCAATCAACGACTTGAGCACCCAAACATGAGCCTTGTTCTCATTCTCGGCATTGAGCCCAACAAATATTGCAGTCACCCTACCTTGGACATTTTTCTTGAGCATGTAGTAATCATACAACTCAGCATGTCCTCTTGGAAATGTTGGTTGTGTGTGGTTGGGAGTGTTGCGTTCCTAGGAGGGTTTGTCCTACCATTGTTGTGCTTAGGAGAACCATTTCAGAAGTTTTGCCTAGGTGGTTGCCAAGTGTTGACATAACTAGAACCTTGCCAGTTGTTGTAATATTTAGGGCCATTCCAAGTGTCGTACCTAATACCATATTGCCAAACACTATTGTTTCTTGTTGCCATGTGGAGTTATAGTGCCTAGGAGGTCCTTGCCAATTGTTGAAGTGCTACTGTTGAAGTGCTCATTGTGTTGCCGACGAGCATTGTTGCTAGTGCGCAAGTTGTTACCATGTCTATTCTGAGTTCAATTATTCATCTTCTTAGGGTAAGCATGATAGTAACTTTACTTCATGATAGATGCTCGATGAACACTTGATTTCTTCCTTCCTTTTGGTTTCTCTGGGGTAAAACCCAAACCACCCCTTTGGGAAAGTTTTTGTTCCTTTAGCATCTTGTTTAAGGTAAGGCTACCCTCATAGCACTTCTCGAGCCCCTTCTCAAACTTCTCAAATTTAGACTTCAATTCGGCATTTTCAATGGCGAGTTCCCTATCAGCTAGTGCATATTTACAATTATCAAGTGTACACACTAATGTATTGCTAGAGGAACTGCTAAAAAGAGGAAGCCATCACATTGCAATCATGGGTAATATCAGGACAAGTAAGAGCCAAGTTAAAAACAAGGGCAATAGTAACAGAAGTAGCAATAATAGCACAAGCAACATCCATAGCATCACCAGGTGTAGTATCAACTAGTTAAGAAAGGGGCAAGGCAACTGATGGGGGACGGGGTCCCGATCTTCTGACAGGTATGGATAAACACGATTGGTGAAGAACTCGACATTGACGATACGGCTTCCATTCAGAACTGATATAAGCCGGCAATGGCTACACCAATGTCTCCGTTCGTTATCAACCACGCCAAGACGCGGTTGACCTCACCACGAAGGTTAATTCATGCAAGCGAACTGAGAACACGAGTAAGAGCACAGTAGATGCAATCTCAACATTACAGATTACCAATTAAGCACACAAGTTGGGGTTCCGCAAACCGGTAAACGGCGAAATTAC
This sequence comes from Raddia distichophylla, assembly GCA_005191435.1. NCBI lineage: Eukaryota > Viridiplantae > Streptophyta > Magnoliopsida > Poales > Poaceae > Raddia > Raddia distichophylla. The sequence goes on along the minus strand of SPJY01012519.1, from coordinate 1,571,217 downwards.
AACGGCAGAACATTCTAATTAAAACCCCATTATAAACTAGCAACGACTACCAAATTTATAGCGATGGTTAGGGTTTGGGGCGCAGCTCTAGGAGGTACATGGGCCATGGGCCCAAAGTAGAGCGTCACAACACCCGATAGATTCTGGTCGCAATCTTCTTTCGATGATTCCCATTGATCCGTAAGGAATTTGGAGATAGGACCAGATCCGTTGGAAAGATCTCATTGAGAGCTTGTCCATGCATACCAAGAACGTCCTAAACGGGGTCCGTATGTATCCATGGCATCCGTTTTAAATTGACAATGTGGATATGGACGAACCTGATTCATGGACAAATTGGGCTCTCTCTTGGGTCAGCCTTGTAACTACGTGGCTTGCGGAACTAGAGGACGTCGAAGTAGTCGAGATACGCCTTTCTTGAATACGTCCGGAGCTTGAGGAGGTGGCCACGGTGGAGGCCGAACTGCCGACGGCGACAACGCAATATCAGTACAATGAGCTTATCCGCTGTGCACGTGACCTGGCTATGGCGCGGGTCGATGATGCCATATAGTTGATGATTAGTTGATGTAGATGATGTAGAAAATGCCGTGAAGTGTGGCCAACTTGTCGTAGATGAAGAGGTCAAAGATAAAGTAGTCGATCGAAAACTCGTCGACGGTCATGATGGAGAAGTAGTCGACGGAAATATTGATGACCACCACGTTGACGTAGTGTTGGTCATACCAATGATGGACATGGTCACATCAGCAACTAACACATCATACTTAGCAAGAAGTGTTTCATGCTTCACCCTAAGTGCATGATATGTACTCATGAGATCATCTAGAGATTTATTCAATGCATCGCGCTCTTGTTCTAACACATTGCACTTAGATGACAAGTTTTTGCTAAAACTTAGCAAAATGTTATGCTCAGATTCTAAGCTATCACGTATAATGGCAAGATTCTTGCACTTAGTTTGCAATGTTATCAAGGTTTTACCAAACTTCAGATTCTTCGGCGCCTCTTTCTTATAGCGCTCACAAGCTTCCGTAAGACAATCATGCATGTCTTCAACATCCACATCTAAGTCAGAACCGGAGTCACTCACCTCACTATCAAGTCGAGCCATCAGGCACTTCGAAGTGCCTGCAGGAGTTGCTAAAACCTTTGCCGATATAGAGGAAGTAGTGGAAAAAGACCCATCGTCATCTGAATAGCACTCTCGAGGCTCAGCAACCGCCGTGAAGCATCTTGGTGGGAAGACTAGAGGAGGCATCACAAACTCAGTTATCGCTATGGTGGACAACTCTTGATCAGCTGACTCCTCATCTCCTGAAGTTGGCGTGTCGCTGGAGCTGTCATCGGTCACCCATTCTCCCACAAAGTCTAACTTCTTGCCTTGTGAGGAGTGACCCTTAAACTCTGACTTACAGGGATTCTTCTTCTTGTTATCCTTCAGTCTTGGCTTCTTGTCATCGGTCTTCACCCTTCCTTTGTCCTTATATTTTGTATTGCCCTTCTAAAAACACATTGAAACGTTGTGTCCCTTCTTCTGACACTCATAGCATTGATATGATGCATGGGTGTTTTTGCCATCTTCTTGCCTTCATAGCCATTTCTACTCATGAACTGGCCAACTTGCTTCATGAACAAGCCAAAGTGTTGGAAGCCGTCCTTGAACTCACTCCATGTCATCTCACCATCATCCTCAGCTTGACTTAACTTGAGACCACTCTGCTTGGATCCACAGGCCTTGAGCGCGATTACTTGATTCTTTGCTGGAGCAGGGGAATCCTCAAGATCATTGACGAGCATCATCTTGTGCGCGGTGATCTTGCTGAGCAAAGTTGTGGGTGCCAGCTTCTCCACATCACCACTGTTGGTGAGATAGGTGATGATACCCGATAGTTCTTCTTGGGGAGGATTTGCATCATTTGCCTTCACACTTCATCATTTACAACAATGTCACTGAGCCCATTAAGCTTGTTAAAGATGGGGTTAAGTCGAGTAAACATAGCATTAATATTCTCATTTGGAAGTATTTTGAATTGATCATAGCGTTCCATGACAACCAGTAGTCTACCCTCCTTAACGGCTGAAGTGCCCTCGTGAATCTCAATGAGTGTGGTCCATATCTCATATGTACTAGTGAGGTTGCTTACTCTATCGAAGACCTCGATGCTCAAGCCACAAAACAACGCGTTCATGGCCTTAGCATCAGTCTCTAGGAGTTTGGTTTGCGCGGGTATGGGAGGAACACCATCAATGAGTGTGACACCAAGAGAAGACTCTACGATCTTTCAAACATCCATTCCCATGGCCTGGATATATACTTTTATGCGCAACTTGCAAAAGCTAAAATTAGTGCCACTAAATAGAGAAATTCAATTGGCGGCTACACTACCCTTGTCGGCTATCTCTATGCGGTTAAGCAACTAGAGATCCTATGCTCTGATACCACTTGTAGGAAACCTAAGCCGAGAGGGGGTGAATCAGATGCCTAATTTAAATTTTAACCTTTGTTTGCGTGATTGATTAGGCCGATTTTTACCCAAGCTACCGATGAATCTCTATGAGCTAAATGCGAAAGCGTTGGCACAATTAATCAACAGAGAAAACATGGTTCGATGGTTCACACAAGCAATGCACAATATGAGGATACATAAATTAAGTTGTTTACCAAAGTTCGATGCTCAACACATGAACACTTACGTCTCCGTTGAGGACACTTTTCATACAAAGAAGTTGCGACCTTTTCGTCCCTAGCCCTCAATCCACTTGGTGGTAGCTCTTCACCAACACATGGTAGGCGAGCTCCAAACCTTCACGTATAAACGAGTTCTTCCACACGCGGAAGCTCCTCGCACCCGCGGCGCCGACACACGGCCTCGAATCCCGACACACGGAGGGTTTTGTACACGGCCTCCAACGGATGAAGGCGACGTACTTACGACTCACGAAAGTGACCCCCGGCACACAGAGGGTTACGGTCGATCTAGTCGTTCGGTTGATGAAACCCGTGGCGTGGCGACGATCTCCCCGGCGGTGAAGTCCCAATAGCACATGACCGAAGACCGTCCCTCACCACCACCCCTTCTCTCCCACCATGTAGCTAGGCCAAAACCTCTATGGGAGAAGGGGCAAGACTTGTGAATGGATGAGAGGAGGTAGGGGGCACCTTCTTCGTCCTCTTGCTCTCTCCTTCTACCTCTATCTCTCGCACTCAATCTCTCAAGCACATGGAACCCTAAATGGAGGTGGGAACCATGGGAGGAGCTCTCAAGGGTGGTTAGGGCAAGGGGTGGCTGCAAAATGAGGCTCTCTCAACTTTCCTGTGCTATTGGCTCCTATTTATAGGTACAAGGCGAAAACCCTAAGAATGGATGGCCCAGTTTGAATTTCCTATGATGCAGCCAAATCCGTCGGACCCAGTCCGACGGCCGTCGGACCCAGGGCGATGAAGTGTTTCACTTTGGGAGTGGCCTAGTCGGACCTAGTCCCCTAGTCCGACAGAAGGGTTGCATTTAGGGACTTAGTCGCTAGGGGTCGATGTCGTGGTCGGACTCGGTCCGACGGTGATCGGACTCAATCCGACCGTAGGGTTGCATTTTGAGGGACTTAGTCGCTGGCACACTCATCCATCGGACCCAACCCGATGGTCGTCGGACTCAGTCCAATGGGGCTAGTTTTTACAGCCCACTTCGTTTTGTTTATCCATTTCTCCCTTGATATCTCGCCTAGGGTTTTGTGCAAAGTTTGTCGATTTGTGAACTCGGCGGGAACGTTTGGACACTTAGGCGGGGAGTTTCATGCCCACAGGAAATATCTAGCTTTGAGACTTAGCGGCTACGAAACTTCGGACAGCTGGCTACACTCTAGAATCCCCTATACCTATCTCGAATTCTCTCAAAGACGAATGAGGATAAGAGATCAGGGATGTGCTCTGTAGGACCCTGCAGCCAGAGATAGGACGATCGGCAGGCATGTTGGCCCTAGGCTACACACAAGCAAGGAATCAAAGGAACTAGGAATCAAATGTCATTAATCTTAGCATGATCCAGCTCTACATCCCAGTTGCCATCAATTACCAAAATCATTCAGTCCATGGGAGGCCTGATCTTACACTATCTATAGATGACATGGAGCTTTCTTATAGCTAATAGTTAGATATACCATTGAATATGTCCTTAAACTATAGCTAGGAGCCTAGGAGACAACGAGGTTGCCAACAGGCCAACAAATTATGCCAGGATCTGCCTGTTTAGCTCGGTTACAAAACTAACTGGGCCTAGCCCAACTCGCGGGGTCCATGGTGACCTTCACAAAATAATTTAAAAATATCAAATAAGATATAACATAGTTATATTAATGAGTTATCATATTTATACGTATTTTATAATACCCTCAAAATAAATTAATAGAATCCATTTAATCCAAATTCTTGTCTAGTTTTTTATTTGTTTTCAACTACTTTATTTCTTTCACCTTCTTCTTGCTGCTGCCTCATGACTGGTGCCCAACGTCTTTGATCCTTTTCACTCGTAACATTAGTAGTTAACTCGTCTGCTACGAGTGCAGAGACCAGAGATTGCGAAAGGCCGGTTGGATATTCAAGACGATCCCTGGGTTACTCACCAAGAGGCTCTTTGTAGGTGACAAATCTGACAGCACATTCAGTAAACTCTTCCCATCGCTTGTACAACATTCAAGCATCACATCAACCAATCACAGAGTACGAGGCAGGCAGGCAAATGCGCTCTTAGGCATGTTTAGATCGAATTGACCGGCTTTGGTCAAGGAGAATATATATTTGTGCGCGCGCGCGTGGAAATAAAAAGATAAGTCTCCGGCTCAAAGAGAATATAAGAAGACAGTAAACAATACAATGAAATTAATCGGCACTTCAAGCTAAAAGACTAAAGTTAGTTTTTGTATATCTCTGAACATACGTTAGCAAATCGTTCTAACTTTTTAAACTGAAGCCTAAAGCTAGCTTTCAAACATATTGTAAATAAGCACTTATGTCATCTTACATTTTACTTAGATGCAGGATTGTGATGTCGCAGTGCAAGGATCAGTAATGTAATCATTTGGTATCGTCTAAAAAATTCTCTTCAAGTCCTTCCAGCTAGCATGCCATGCAAAATAAAATCGTTGTTCCCCATTACAAATCGAAGGCAAACAAAATCTACAAGAAATTATAAATCATCATTTGTGGTTAGTAACTACAAAGCAATATGTTAAAAAATAACTGAAATTTAATCACATTAGCTTGCCCAATCATAGAACACAGAATAGCGGCTGATGTCATGCGCTAACCTTGATTAGAAATTGCCATTAGTACCGACGTAGTTCAGCCGTAGAGGACACCGGGTTAGAAATCACCATTAGTATCGACGTAGTTCAGCCATAGAGGAGGCCGGGAGACGTATGGTAGCAGTGATGACCTCGTCATGGTTCTTGTCCAGCAGCAACGTCACCTAGAGCAACAAAAGCACAACGGCGGTTTACTCCAACACTTCATGAGATCAGATTGGGTATGGATTAAGGGCTAGCGTGATCAAATTAGGCATAAGGTCAATCATAGCCAGTAACCCCCTCTACTCTTGTATAGGGTAGTGCAACAGAGGACCGAAACTAGATAGGTTAGGGACAACATCCTCGAACAAGACTCCGAAAACATTAGCGATAAACATAATTAAGGATAAACCCATATTAGTGGTTGTACAGACGTGGTTGGTTCGATATTAATCCTAACATTCTCCTACTTAATCAAAAGACTAACATTTATAAGCCCTCTCTTGACAAAACAACATACTAGGGCAAGCGCCGCAAAACCCATTAAACGGTCATTGAGACTTCTATACTGTAATATACTCAAAAAATTTCCCTTTTTTACAATAAATTTTTTTCACAAAATTATAAACCCTAAAGCCATTTTATATTTTCTTAACTTTTTCTAAATGCATTTCTTAAATTATCCAATAAAGAAATATCATCTTCTAATTTTTCAGTTAATTAAATCCTACAAAATATCAAATATTATTCCAAATTTAAGTTCTCCTCTTTATCTGAATATTTAGAATCTTATCTCACATTTTTCAGAACATCCTATAATTTCCTATTAATTTTTGAAGCCACAAACAATTTTCTGGGAATTTATTCCTCACATTTAAAATTCCTTCCATTTTCCAAAAAATTGGAAATGCGCTTTCCATTTTTGAATTATGCGTTCGACATGGCCTTTCCTCCGCCACACCGGGCATGACCCAACCCAACCCAAATCAGCCTAGCACGGCCCATGACCATCTCAGCCCAATCTAGCTCACTAGACCTTTAAGTGCCAATGGTTGTCTCGGATCGTCTCCCTCAGATCCAACGCCTCAGAATCGACAGTGTCACCATACCTCATACCGCTTTGGCATCAAAGATCCAAAGACGCCAACAGATTTGGCTTCTGATCCAACGGCTACCGTTGTTTCTCTTCCCCCTAGCCGCACCGCCTCCACAGAAAAACTCTGGCGTCGCCTCTCCATCGTGCCGCCCATTGGAATCGCATGCTATTGTCGCTCCAAAGCTTCCCCGACCATGATTTCACCACCAATAGATAACTCTCCACATTAGCAACCTTATCCCCGTCAACAACGTCACTATCGGGGCACGACATCGCGCCAATCGCTCACCACCACGCCATGAGGTTCCTCGTCAAACCCTTCCTTCTCATCGTTGACATCTTCGGGGGAGTCATGATTCTTCCCTGCAGGGTTAGGATGCGGCAGGTCTCGAGTCGTTCTCGATCGAGTTGTGACTGTGCTGACATTCTCCTTTGAGTGTGGCGCTGGTTGTTCCGAAAGCTTACCCGAAGTGGATGTGGGAATTGAAGCAGCCAATTGAGCAATTTGTGTTTATAGCATTTTGTTAAAACTCATTTGGCTATGCATGGCAGTTGAAAATCCCTCTAATTTTGAATATATGCTCTCAAGAATTTTATCATTAGCAAGAAATTTCCTACTAATTCTATCGTTCAGCTTTTGTTGAGCATTCATAAATTCATCTAAAGTTAACTTTTTACGATTAAAATTACCAGCATCACCTCCCTATTGGCGGTTGTCGAACGAGAAGTTGGGCTTGCAGTTTCATCACAGAGTGTAGTTCGATTGCGAACGGAATCCATTGTTGACGAAGTTGGCATCCTCAGGCTGGGTTTCGGTGTAGTTGTATCCCGAGTGCCCAAGACTCCCACAAATCTCGCAAGTCATGCGATATTTAAGAGCCTGGACAGTCCGTGGTGACGGTGATTCTAGCTTCTTCATCAAAAGGACCATCTTAGCCGCGAGCATACCATATTGTACATTTGGTGAACTCCTCGTGTGTGGGGCTAAAGGCGTTCATCGCCCCAACCTTGGCTTGAGACCGTCTTCTCAATGAGAGTGCATGCAACATTCACACAGAGTGAAAAGAAAGCTCCGCAGGAAGCTGCATCAAGGTGCTCACGGGCCGTGCGGTTAAGCTCATGGTAGAAACTTTGGATGATAAACCAGTCTTGCATCCTGTGGTGGGGGCAAGCTAGTATATACTCCTGGAGTCGCTCCTAGGCGTCCAAAATGAACTCATCGGTGTTTTGCTAGAAACCAGAGATCTTATTCCGGAGGTCATTGGTTTTGCCCAACGGAAAGTACTTGACAAGGAATGCATTTGAGCACTTCTCCCAAGTTGAAACTGCATCCTCATTGACATAAAATCATTGTTTTTCCTTGCCGACCAATGAGAATGAAAAGAGCCATAGCCTGATAGCATCAAGAGGTTCTCACTTAATGGTGAAAGTGTTGTAGATCTCCAGGAAGTGCCGAAGATGTGCATTGGCATCCTTCGTTTGCTTGCCACAAAAAGGGCTACCCTAAAACATATTGATAAGAGCTTACCTCAGTTCGAAGTCTCCGTCACCCACATTGGTGGCAAGTCCAGTGGGGACGTTTGTGCTAGACGGGGCCGAGAATTCAAGGATGGTCTTCTCGGCAGCCATCTTAGAAGGTGATGATGGTGTTTCGGTAAAGAGGAAAGGACTGCTTTTGAGGATTGGAAAGTCAGAGACTCGAACTTACAGAGGTAGGACTCAAAGTCTCATTCTCCATACGAGTGACTCTAGATTTTGGTGGAAGTTTTTTGGAAGGTCAAAACCGTTTATGCACAGCTCTGCTAGTTTCACCAAACAGAGACAGAGCAAGGGTAAGCTCGTTAAGCAAGGCTAGCATATTAAATAATAAAGATATATATATGCTGATAAATCAAATAATCTAGATATAGTTTTATAGATTTTGGAAATATTTTTTTGAATTATCTTTAACCGCTGTGTTCCCTGGCAACGGCAACAAAAAACTTGTTGGCGATTCTTACGCTTTTAGAAATAATCCATAAGCGAATGGATATCATTTGTAGTTTTCACCGGGAGTATTCCAAGATATCAAATCCACAGGGAAGGAGGGAGAAGGATAATTCTAATTATCTATATTATTTAAAATACTAGCCAACTAGTTAACGGGGGTAAGGATAAATATAATAATATAATAGGACCGGTGACACTCACCGAGGAATATAAAAGGATAAATTAGGCAGATAGTTGGGAGGACAACGAGAAGAGTATAAAGTTTCTTAATAGTGCAATCAATTATCAGGTTGACCCAGTCGTTGGAGCTCGGTCGATTCACTACCACCAGCTATCAGTTAAGAACACTGAATGGTTACGACCACCCCCAATTGGGCCCTACTGGTCCAGTACCTAATGGGTGGATTACGCGTGAGATAAATATCGGATGGATAGGGCTGTCACCGCCTACCACCTATCACAAAGTATCTTGGAATGGGTGTAAACCAAGTCAGAGATAGTCTCAGACACCACGTCTGCTACTAAATCTGATCACCTCTCCTGGATCCTATGCTATTCTAAGCATATGAGAATGAACCCAGACTCAAAACCAGATGAACTTAACTAACCGCTCTAATAATTCACACTTCCCACTTAGTGTAAATGTGCTCAGCTCAGATTATGAAAGACACTTATATTATAAAAGCAAAGTGTTACGAAAGGGAAATGATATAAGAGCTATTACCCGAATCCTCGAATACGATTCTGGAACTCCTAGCTTCAACTTGACTCTACTCTAACTCCCAAACTAACTACTCTAACAAGTGAATAGTGACTCCAAAATGAGTTGTATGTGTTGTGTGTGATACAAGTAAGGTGAAGGAGTCCTTTTATAACCAACCGCAGCCAATGAGAGAATGCCACACCATGGGACATCTGTCATCTAGCCACCATCCAAAGGAGAATCCAAAGTGGGATCCAAGGGGGTCGGCCGGCCTAAGTGGGTCGACCGACCCACCTTCAGTTGATCACATCCCTCATTTTCGTCTAAGATGCTTCTTTGACGGTGTAGATTAATCCCCCACGTCGGTTTTGATAGTTAGAGTCGGTAAAACAGCCTTCCAAGTGGGCCCATGGATCCAAATGTGAAGCAAGTGCTGCCCTTTGATCAAACTAACTTGCGTGGATGGTCTAGATCTCTTCATTTTTGTGCTTCTTCACCACTTGGGATAAATTAGAGTCGGTTGGACAAAAAAGCCAGGTCGGACGGCCTAGGGTGGGCTGACCGACCGACTCTTTTTTCCGGTTCAGCTCCGGTTTTCTCCACTTTATTTCTGAGGACAAAAACTCACCAAAACTTGCGGAAATTTATTAGTTTACATAAAATTCATGTATAAACCTTGATTTTCCCCCAAATCCTTGAAAAGTTGGCGTATGTTGGCATATGAAATTGGATTTTAACGACTGCCAACACTAACTAAAAGTCATAGTCAGGTATAGGAACCACTCGGCTAAACCTAATTTGGGACATGGTACGCCTTATAATAGGTTGACTGCTAGTCATCGTGTTAAAACGGGACTTGGATACCTATTTGACGATTTAATCAATGAATATAAGATAGGAAAATGCAAAATTCACAGAAAGAGCAATTCATATTCATTGTGTCAGCTTTATTCTAATTACAAAAGGTATTAATGAGAACCGACGATTACATCGCGAGCTATGACTCAGTGTTGGTCCGAAGCAGGAAAAGCAAAATAACAGGAAAATAAGGCCTAAAATATAAACCGATGGCGCGGGACCATTGACGCCCTCCTAGGGACTTGCGGTGGCAGCGGCGTCGCTGGCGGAGCCATCCTTCTTGGTGGCGTCGTCATCACCGCTGAAGGACCTGATCCCCTCTTTGGGTTTGGTGGCGGTGGCGGCCATTTTGGGCGCCAGCTCCTCCATGTATTCCTCCATGGAGGCATCGAATTCCACCCATAGATCCGCCTTGGTGGCGGGGGCTGGGCGGGAGGCAGCCCCATCTCGTCTCCGAAGACGAGGACCTCCTCAGCGCCGGTGGTGATCACCACCTGCACCAACGGCGTATCCATGGCCTACGACATCACATCCATGACGATCAGAGGCACGGGGGGACGGTGGGCCGTGAACCGCGGCGAGTGATGGGGGATGGAGGATTCTGCGGAAGACATTGGGCGCGAAGGTGAATCTATGGCGAAAAGTAGAGAAGAAGAACAGGAGATGAAGCACTAAATCTATGGAGGTTGGCTGAAAAGGCACGGTAAAAAGTCCTGGGCCTTTTATAGGCTGGGGGAAGCGAAGAGTCAGTTTAAATCGCCTTAGTTTCGACTTCCTTGTGTGTGTATAGTTCGAAGTCATATTGGATATTGTAACAATGATACGCATTGATTGTGGGCGTAATTCTTCAAGATGGTGCGAGACCGATCAAGGTGCAGATAAAGAGGCATGTTTTTTCGCCATGAATGGGAACGACGTTTGCGCTTCTATAAACGATGGTACGCCTCAAGTGGACCGACAGCTGTAAACCATGATAAATGGGAAGAGGTATTGCTCAATTAGGGTTGGAAAAATAGCTCGTGGCTCGGCTCGGCTCGGCTCGGCTTGGAGGTGCTACCGAGCTCAAGCCGTGCCTACTTTTAGGGATCGTTGAAATTGCAAGCAAAGCCAGCCTCGGCTCATTTGTGGCCGAGCCTAGTCTGGCTCGGCTTGTCTCGTTGACAAATTTTGAACGCGAAAACGCTTCTGGCTCGTGGCTCAGCTCGGAGGTGTCACTGAGCTCAAGCCGAGCCTCCTTTTGGGGCTCACAAAAATGGTGAGCCGAGCCTGGCTCGGCTCATTTTTGACCGAGCTCGTTTCCACCCCTATGCTCAATCAAATTTTAGCGTTTGATAACCCTAAGCTATACTACTCCGCATGCTGGGACTTTATGATGATCTCAGGTCTAAGGACCATACAAGCGTACCGCTCGAGACAATCATCTGATGACACTTTTAAAATAACAATATCAGCAGTGTCTCGGAGTAGGTCAATCCAACTGTCCATGTTCTCTAACATGTTCCCACATTATTAATTTGATATCTCTATATCTATGGTAAGTGAAACAATATCAACAATCAATACATGTGTTGATCAAATCATTAACATTCCTCGTAATGATATGGATCAGTGATCATTTAGAATAATATCATATTATCAATTGTGTTTTACAACCAAGTCATACTTGATAAACAAATTTCTGACATTTATTCATGTAACCGATAATCAAAGTTATCCAAAGCACATGAACAAAGACGTATTACAATCATCCCTTATGATTGATCTAGGGCATATTCCCAACATTTATCGCCAACCAAAATGTACCTTTGAGCCTTCTGTTAAAGCTTTCTATCAGCCTTTCCTTCTGACTGCTTCAAATAGTCGATAAGTTATGCCTGGCAAATCCCCTGTTGGCTCCACCAACAACTCAATCACCATGGACTTATAGCCTGATGCTTACCGTGCCGACAGATTAGCTTCAACATTTTGTTCTCGCGGAACATGATGAATCGAGAATTTCATGAATCCATTAGACAATTCCAATACCCCAGATAGGTATTCATTCAAGATTATGTACAAGCCAATTCCACTTCTTCGGCCATACACGAATCCATTGAAGACTAACCAAAGAAGCAATTTTCACTAGCTGAACATCTTGCCGAAGATATACCCCAAAATCGGCTAATGCTTGAACTTTAACAGCTTTTGTTGGATCATATGTTAGGTCAAATTCAACAAAAGCATAATCCCACATTCAAAGTCGGTCTCTTACGATTGGAGCATTTAACATATGCTTGATAATATCAGTTTGGCACACGACTTTGCACTCTTCAACCAACAAATAATGCCTCATTTTGGTGCATGCAAAGTACAAGCAAATAGAATAGTTTTCCGTCGACGTGTACCTTGTCTCAGGGTCCAACAAACGTCAACTTAAATACCAGATAACACATTCCTTACCTTCTTTTGTCTTGCACCAAAATAACTCAAATATTCTATTTGACAATAGATAAATAAAATTGAAAAGGAATACCTCTCTTCAGAGCCATCAATACCAAAGGATTAGGCAAGTATTAGTTGACATCATCAAAAACCTTATGCTGCTCTCGACCCCAATAGAACTCATCATCATTTTTGAGTTTCAATAAGGCAGAAAATGACGTATTTGGCCGAATAATTTCGATATAAATATTTTAGATAACTTATCTTGCCGATCAGCTCCTGCAACTTCCTTTTGCTCCTTGGAGGTTCAATGGTCTTGATTGCCTTTGTCTTATTAGGATGTATTCCTATCCCCCACTGATGCAGCAAGAATCCTAAAAAACTTTTCAGCTAGTACTCTAAAAAGCATTTTTTGGGGGGTTCATCTACATCCCCATTGGTGATTCTTACGCAGTACAAAATTAATCCGCAAGCGGACAGATATTGCGGTATTTTTCACCCGGGAGTATTACAAGGTATCGTATTTATCCTCAGGGAACGAGGGTAAAGAATATCACTATGGTTTTGATATCTCTCTCTACTAATTGAGATAGCAGATAAGATATAACTGGGTAAGATAATTATATAAAAGGATAGACAATGACACACACGAGATGTTTAAAGATAAAGCAGACAGACTTAGCTAGCTGGGAGGACAACTAGACAAGTTTAATGTTCCTAAGTTAAGTTCATTCAAAATTACTAAGCTTGAGCCAGTGTCCCCCAACTGGCACAATCTCTTCTAGCTTGCCCACATCGGTCCTTTACTCCATTACTCTTCTCCGTCCATTCCCGCCACCACAATGGGTCCTCTCCATCAATTATGGTGCTGCCAGTCAGGGCCGGCCCTGGAGGGGGGCAGGGTGGGCGGCCGCCCTGGGCCCCCAAAGTAATGGGCCCCCACTCCATGCAATGCAAGTATACCGTATAGACGTATACTCCACTACGCGTGCATATACGCAGGTAACGCAAATGCAGGTTACGCTACGCAGCGCCGCCCCTCGTTCCGAGCCCTCGTCCCTTCAGGCCTTCACGTGACGCGCCGGCGCCGGCGCCGACCGGCCGACGCGAACGCGATAGCCAATCAGCACCTCGCCGCCTCGGCAGCCCGTGCGGCCGTGCCCGGGAGTAGGTAATTAAACATTTAAACCATGAGATGGGGACACATCATGTATATTTATCCTGATGTAAATCGGCATACGAGTTTTCTTTTCTGTAGAGCTTTCGATCTCATACAGTAAGAAGTATCAATACGTCCAATTTCGTTCTCCTTTTCCTTTAATTATTTTATGGTGGGACAATGTATACTCCTGAGTCCTGACTTCTGCCCGTCAGTCCAGTCCGACGCCGACGCCGCCCCTTGCGGCCTAAGTGCCTCACAATTCCAGAATCCTCTGTCATCTGTGCCCTGCAACGGCGTCCAATCCATCCATCATCTCATACGTACGATTGCTTTCAAGTTTCATTCTATTTTTCTTTTCAATTTCACGAACTGAATGAACGGTATATGGTTCTTTTCAATTCATCCTTTGATGCGTTTATTTTTATTTTCAGTGTTTTGTGATATCATGCCATCGAGAAAGTATCCATCCGGTAGTGAAAAAGAAAAAGGAAAAAACGGGCGGATGACTTCATAGAAACGCAGAGAAGAGCTATGGACAAATTTTTAAAGAGTAATCCTAGTGCTTCGACGAACCCAAATAATAATAATGTCAAGTGCCAAGTAAGTGTTTATGATTACAATTTATATTTGTTATTTCATAAACTTTAAAGTGTTCTATAGAAGTAATTTTTGTGCATCGAATATTAATTTCTTCAATGATGTGTTTAAAAGACTATATACATACATACATACATATATACATAGACATATATATATGAGGAGGTGGATGGGGCCTCCATATAAGTTTTCGCCACGGGCCCCCAAAATGTCAGGACCGGCCCTGCTGCCAGTATCATCACTAGCATGGTGTCTTCGTAGATGGGGTCGTTGCTGCCACGGAAACCGCCTGCTACCGATTTAAGGGTGTGTTTTGTGAGTCATCGGTAAAACCAAATCGAAAAAATTAGGGGTGAAACAAAGGAGGCAAAATAAGAGAATCAAAACCCCAGAATGAAAGAGAAAAATAGCTAATCCAACCTCTCCAAAGCAGAGCAACCAAACCAAAGCTAACACAACCCCAAACACGCTCCACTGACTAATGAATTGCACCGCCTGTCGAAGAAGGCAACAGCCACCCAGAAAAACCTAGACAACACACTAGGTGCACAGCCTTTTCATTGCTCTTCCTCCCCTACGGCCTCTCTCTAGCCAGGAAATTAAAAAACTATTTAACCAGACAAACCCACACCCGGTTTCCATGCCCCTTAAATGGATCTCGGTAGAAACATTTAATGGCTGACAAATTGACTGCAATGTAGAAATCCTAAGAGCAGACCATGTACAATGGTACACACCAGCTGTCTCTAAGCTATTTATAAGGTTTGCCATGTTGGATAGATAATGACGTGGAGAAAAGAGGGTGCGCCTAGAGAGTTGAGCCGTCTCCAATGCCAGAGATGACTCTACATGCGAATTAAGAAATCTTGTGTGTGATTAAGTGTCATAAAAAATATGCAGTTGTCCATTGTATGAGTTGTCTCTAAGTTATCTTAAGTGACATGGCAATGGTTAAGAGATAGCTGTTGTCTCAACTATTGTACATGCTCAAACTAGTTCTATTTTAAATTTTTGGTTACCAAATTGGTCATACCTAGAACAAGAAAATAACACAAAGAAACAATGCACAATCTCAATTAAAAAAGACACGTATGGAGTGCATTTTTACGAAACTCCAGTTCCTGCAATCTATAAGGAGTCTTGACCAAAAAAAAAAATTGTAGCTACACATATACAGGGTGTATTTTGCACGGTGAACAAAAAAGGACCGCAGACGGCAGATGTGAACAACTACTACTCCCTATCATGCGAAAAATGTAGCATTTGCATGGAAAAACCAAAAAAATGATTTGTAATTTGAAATCGTTTAAAATTGTTGAAATATACTAGATGTCGTAGAATATGCCGCACGTGTAATCCCCCCTGATTACGCGTGCATTATTGCCATTTATGGCCTGTCAATTCTACGCCTGGCCTGTCTCTCCTCCAGGCTATAGATTGTATTATGTACTTCTCTATTTGATTATCGAAAGATCAATCCTTAGCTTTCCTATCTCTCTACATGGTATAAGACCCTTTAATCCTATCCCTCCTCTTCCGCAAACCCTAACTCCCGTGGCCTCCACCGATGAAACTCTCGTCATGGCCTACTCCGGCGAACCCCTTGCATCCGGAACTTCTACCAACTCCGGCGAGATTCTGGACGGAGTTCCCCTTCCACCTACGTCGACCCCTTCGACATACCTGGCTGGCCATGTAAACGGTGTGGTTGTCCCTCCGTGGTTCACCTAGCTGAAGCCGCAGCCGCACAGGTCGTCGCCGCCCAAGCCACTGCCTCCTGTGCAATAGCCGCCCTTGCCGCCATCCGTGCCGACGCGTAGGCTCTCGTGGCCACCACGGTTTTTGGCGGCGGCATCTCCAACGGCGTCACCACGTCACTCAGTGTCGCCCCGCCACTCGATGACCAATTCAGCCTCATCTTTGGCGCGGGCTCCGCGGTGCAGGCGGTGGCACCATGCGCTTTGGACGTAGCATCTCCAGTGGTGTCACCCCGTCACTCGGCATTGCCCCGTCCAGGGATTACGAAACCGGGGTTAACCGGTCGAAAACCGCTGTTAACCGGTGAACCGGTGCGGGGCGGTTTTTGGAAAACCGCCCGGTTTGGTTTGAATTTAATCTAAATTTGGTTCAAATTTGAAAATCCGTGAAAAAATCTGAACAAATTCCATAAAATAGTAAACATTATTATATGACTATTGGCTGAAACAGAATATGAAAATTCGAAATTTTTATGTGTTTTTCGTTTGATATGAATAAAAATAAATAAATAAAAGAAGAATATGGGAATATGCCATATATATGCCGTGTCCTGCCTCCTGCGTGCCTCATTCACCCGTGACCGACACTTTCCCCGACCCCTGACCGAGCGCCCAGCAAGCCTCCCTCCCCACTCCCCCAGCTCCTCTGCTCTTCTCCCCTTCGAGCGCCGCCAGCCGCACGGTTTTTCGGGCAAACCGAGCGGTTAGCCGGAGGAACCGAGCGGTTAGCCGGTGGATCAAGCGGCTAGCCGGCACAGATCGATCGATTCGGGCGGCTAGCCAGAGATCTGGCCGGTTAATCGACGCGGTTTGGAGGTTAGCCGAGGTGAGCGACGGGGCGGGGCTCGCGCCGGCGGCTGGCCGGCGAGGCGCCAGCAGCTAGCCACCGTTGGCCATTTTTCCGACAGTAAAATTAGTTCCAAATTATAGACAAATTGACATTTGTATGTCCCTATAATTTTTCCGACAGTAAAATTAGTTCCAAATTATAGACAAATTGACATTTGTATGTCCCTATAATTTTTCCTATTTTTAAATTGATTTTTCAATTTTTCCTCTAATTTTTCTAGTTTCAGCTAAACCAGACCGGTTAGCCGAGCTAACCGGTAAAACCGGTCGGTTAACCGGCCGGGCCGTTTTTTGAATATGAATTTGAATCTGCCGGTTTTTCAATGAAATTTTCCGGTTAACCGCGAAAACCGGTCGGTTAGCCGAACCGGACCTCCCCCGATTTTTGTTATCAGCTCGGTTATGTAATCCCTGGCCCCGTCACTCAGCGGCCGATTCGGCCTCATCTCCGGCGCGGGCTTCAACGGTGCAGGTGGTGTCGACGCTCCCGTCGCCCCTCCTCCTTCGGCACCGGCGACAGACGATTCGGCCCCACCTCCGGCGCGGGCTCTAGCGGTGTAGGCGGTGCCACCGTGCCCCACCACACGGGACTCAGCGGCGGCGACATCTACTCCAGCGTCTACCTCGGCGACGGCCCCGTCTCCTATCGGGCCGTGAGCCTCGGCGGTTGCTCCAGCACTGGTGGCGCAGGCGGCGCCAGCGCCGATCTCCCTCTTGGCGGCGGCAGAGCTTTTCCTTGCAGTGCAGGCGGCGGTCTAGGGGAGTGGAGGCGCCACCTCCCCATGGGTGGCTGGGGGGAACTCTAATCTCCCCCTGGCACTAACTTGGTCGGCTTGGGCCACCCCCTGGATCTTTCACAATAGCCATTTAGGCCTGGCCAAATGGAGTCACTCGGGTCAATCGGGAAACCACGATAACCTATGTTTTGCTCCTGGACACTCCAATGTCCATGGTGGTGGAACCGGGCCTGGTGAACCCCACTTGGCTCTACCTTACGGCGCAAACTCCGCCGCTTCACAGGCCACCGCCTATGCTCCTCCTAGTGACCCGAACACGATAGCCGTACTTCAAGCGCAAGCTGTCGGTATCATGAACACCAGCTCCCTGGTGCTGGTCATCCTTGATCTTGCCAGCTGCAACTACCATAAATGGCGAGGTCTCTTTCTGGTTGCCCTTGGTCGGTTCACGCTCATCGGCCATGTGCTCTCTTCGACTGGGCACCCGCATGATCCTAACTGGGCCCGTATGGATTATGTGGTCCTATCCTGGATCTATGGGCGTATCTCTAGTTACCTGCTTGAGGGTGTCATTAGCACCATCACTACCGCTCGCTCTATGTTGGTGGCACTCAAGCACCATTTTCTCGGTAACCAGGAGACGCGGGCTGTTGAGGCCTAGTTCCACTACTTCGTCCAGGGCGACCTCTCCATCACCGAGTACTGTAACCGCACGAAGGGCCTAGCAGACAAACTTGGGACCTTGGCGAGCCGGTCAGCGACCGCATACTAGTTCTCCAAGTGCTCCGTGGTTTGTTCGACTAGTTCGAAACCGTGCGAGCTATTATCCGCAAGACCATGCCCTTCCTAACGTATATGGAGACTCGAGACAAGCTCTTGGTTGAGGAACTCACTAAGTACCCTACTTCGAGTGGTTCCTCAACCGTCCTCGTCGCCACCACCCATTCCAACAGTGGTCGTCCATCGTTTGGTGGTTCCTCCTCCAGTGCTCCTCGGACTACCAACAACGGTCGCGGTACCAATAACCACAATCGTCGTCGTGGTGGAGGTCGCAGCGGCGGCGGCGGAAGCATTCACCCTCCCACATCAGGTGGTGAGGGTGGTCCTCCCACGTCAGGTGGTGAGGGTGGTCCTCGCTCGACTCCCATAGGCGGTGGGGTGGTACTATCGCTCAATAAAACCCTTGGATCGGCACTGTCCAAATGTGGTCCCATCAGGGTCTGGGGAATCTCGGGCGGCCTAAGGTACCACCTCACCAGGCCTCTTATGCCCTGGCCGCCGCGACTGCACTCGGTGCAGACACCCCTTCTCTGACTTCAGGAGCACCCACTAGTGGGCATGGTAGCTCCTGTAGGCGGGGCTTGGACTCCAATGGCGGGAGTAGGCTGGGACAAGCAGTCGTTGGTCAACGCCTTCAACACCATGACCCTGACTCCGCCACCTGCTGATACGAAGTCGTACATGGATTCTGGTGCGACCTCATAGATGACCTCCGATGTTGGTACTCTCTCTTGTGCCCACCGTCCCTCTCCTTCATGCCTGACCAACATCGTTCTTGTCGGTACATTCTGTACCAGGGTCTACACGACCAAGGGTATGAACGGTGCGCTCAGGCCCCGAGAATGGTGGATAATATCAAGAATGAATAGAAGACTCAGCAGATGGGCGCAAGGCGAGCTACCAGACCCCAGCGCCTCGGAAGAGCACGCCACGTGGCGGCCTAGCGAGCACGACGTAAGGCGGGCAAGCAGGCCCCAACGTCCCGACGGACTAGGTCACGTAATGGCGCGGCGAGCACGACGCATGGCAAATGAGCAAGATTCAGCGCCCCAGCGGAGTACGCTACGTGGCAGTTGGGCGAGCACGGTGTAAGGCGGGCGAGCGGGCCCTAGCGCCAAGACGGATTAGGCCACGTGGCGGCAGGGTGGGCACGGAGCTCGCTTGGGCCCCATCAGCGGGGCGTCGGTGGGAGCACAAGGGAGCTTCCTGGTGAAGGCTTCTCTCAGTCGCAGCGTATCGGCGACATTAAATGCAGGGGATTTGGCGTCGGACAAAAAGGCTAATGAGGGCGTGACTGGCGTGGCGTCAGGCGCACTGTGCCTGTACTAGCACCACTGTGTGAGGCAATGATGGTCTCCGCTAGTGTTTGGCGGCATCAGAGGTAATCAGTCCGCATCATTGGAGAGAGGATGTTGTGGGCTCGGCTGTACTGTGTTGTACTGTTTGTCATCTACAGTGCTAGGGGTAGTAAATGAGCTCTCTCTCCCCACCCTCTCTCTCGCGCGCGGTGCCTAGTCAGCCCTGAGTATATAAAGAAAGAAAGAGGAGGGCAGATCCAACCAAAGTCGATTCGATTGAACTCTCGAACACTCTATACACTTTGTTCATCCACATCCAAGAACCAGTGTGGGAGTAGGGCTATTATCCCTTGGGAGGCCCGAACCTGGGTAAATCTGTTTGCGTGATCTGTCGGCTAGCTCTTTCGGTTCGCGGGTAGATCATTGCAGCGCGCTAAGTGTGAAAACCCCCTCTATCGAAC
This sequence comes from Raddia distichophylla, assembly GCA_005191435.1. Lineage (NCBI taxonomy): Eukaryota > Viridiplantae > Streptophyta > Magnoliopsida > Poales > Poaceae > Raddia > Raddia distichophylla. Next base: position 1,551,226 of record SPJY01012519.1, on the reverse strand, counting down.
ACCGGACACCCTCAAGACAAATCTGTCTGGATGAAATACATTGACAGTGGCGCGCCAGGTAGAGGGGTAGCGCTTAGTTGATCTGTTTCTTTCCCTGCATAAAGCATTCAAAGTAGATCTGGCTGCTTTTCGTCGGCTGGAACCATCATGGGATCGCCTTCCAAGCACCCAGAGGAGGACAGCAGTAGACAGACACCTCTCTCCTGGGACGGTGAGGATGCACGCATGAGAGGAGCCCCCCCCCCCCCCCCCCCCCCCCCCCCCCCCGCCCCCCCCTCTACGCTGTCCGCACCATGCCGTATCATCCTTCGGCAGGGTTGCCAGCGGACTCTCCAGCCATCCCGCGGCTGCAAGACATAGCCCGCCTCGTTGAGGCGGCACAGGTCCGGGTGGACTTGTTAGAGTGGCGGAGCACTTCCAGGGCTCCGCTATCCCGCATGCGTCCGGCCCACACGTAGGCCTCTAGTCACCCCAGCAGGAGCTGTCGCGGGGGCGACAGTGGCGGCAAGGGGAAGAAGGTGGCGGCCGAGGAGTTGGAGCAGGGTTGAGGGCGTCCCGCCGCCGAGCCCCCGTTGGGGGCGTGCGCAAGGGCCGGGTGAATCCTCGGGATCTTCGGTCGCACCTCGAGGAGCGGCATCAGTAGCGCAATAGCACGGGGAACACCTGCGAGACACGTTGCGGCGTCGCCGCCGCTAGGATAGGGACCATGAGAAGTGGAGATCCCCAAGTGGCAGTGGCCATGAAGGTTCTTTCTCCCCGGATTCCTGGCGATCCTCATGTTAGGATTCACAGAACAGGAGGCGCGATTCCAGCACCACGGGGTGCCTCACGTTCACAGGGTGCCAACTTCTTCCCGATGGTCCTCATCGGAGGGGCCTGGTCATGGCTGATGAACCTCCCGCGGGTGTCGGTCCACTCATGGGAGGAGTTTCGCGACCTCTTCATTTCGAGCTTCCAGGGATCGTATGTCCAACCGAGGGTGGAGGACGACCTTCACTCCTCAGAGCAAAACAAGGGGGAGTCATTGCAGGACTTCAATCGCTGCTTTAGCCAATGCCGCAACACCATCCCCAAGTTCTCACACGAGGCCATCATCATCGCCTTCCGCTGAGGCGTTCATGACCGCAAGATGCGGGAAAAGATGACCACCCACAATGCCCGCACCACCGCCCATCTGTTCCGCTTGGCGCATTACTATGCGTGGGTAGCAGAGGCGCGAGATCGATTGACGGGCCTCACCGGTGGCACCGGCGTAGGAAAGGCCAGGACCTACAAAGGTTCCGGCACCAAGGACAATAAGAACCGCAAGGCCAGTGAGACTGGACAAGTCTTGGCGGCCTAGCCCGAGCAGAAGTACACGAAGCCGCGTCTGGACAAGGACTGCGGACAATGGGGGGAGCGCCGCGAGCGGTGTGACGACCGCTGGGGCAGCGCGGCGACCGTGGCGAGCGGTGAGATGACCGCCATAGCGATCCAAGGCGCAATCCCTACTACTTCATCCACAAGACCAACATCCACGACCTTGCCGACTGCAACGCGCCGTCCCCATGACCCAGATGACGATAAGGACCAAGATCCCGCGCCGCTGGGTTTCCAGCAGGTTAACCAAGTGGTGGCGTAGATCCACAGGGGATTCGTTACCTACCCCTCAAACACCAAGTACAAGCTCATGCTGAGAGAGGTGTGCGCCACCGAGCCCAAGTTGGGGTCGAGAAGGCTGCTGAAGTGGTCGGAGGAGCTGATCATCTTATGTCAGGATAACCACCCCGTTAGCACTACCGGTCTGGGGCACCTACTAATCGTTGTTTCTCCCACGGTTTGAAACGTGAAGCTCGGGCGTGTGCTGGTGGACGGGGGAGATCTATAAACCTCCTGTCCTCCCGAGTATTCCAAATACTCCATATCCCGGAGCAGGAGCTGCGCCAGACGATGCCTTTTTACGGCGTGACGCCGGGGGCTGAGTCGAGGCATTTGGGTCAAATCCATTTCCCCGTGACGTTCGGGGACGTGGAGAATTTTAGGATGGAGTTGGTCAGTTTTGATGTCATTGATTTCGACCTTCCCTACAACGCCCTTCTAGGCGCCCCGCCCTCACCAAGTTCATGGCGGCCACCCACTATGCGTATATGGTGGTGAAGATCCCCGGGCCTAGAGTTCCAATCGTCGTCAAGGTGGACTGCCCTGAAGCGGTGTGCTGCGACAAGAAGGCACTGGACATGGCTGGCGCCATTTGCGTGCAACCCTCTGACGCAGCTCTCCCAGGGGCGCCTTCGGCGAAGACCCATGCCTCTCCCGGTTCTATCAACGAGGTTAAGGTGGTCTCCCAGCTGAGCGACGCCGAGCCCACGAAGACCATCAAGGTGGGCGCCAATCTTGGCGCCAAATAGGAAGACACGCTCGTCACCTTCCTCAGGTCGAATGCGGACGTGTTCGCTTGTTGGCCGTCTGACATGACTAGTGTCCTAGGGAGGTGATTGAGCACTGGTTGGCAACGCTTCCTGGTGTCCGATTGGTTCGGCAAAAGGTCCGGCGGCAGGCACCAGAGTGGCAGGATGCCATCCACGAAGAAGTTGACAAGTTGTTGCACGCGGGTGTTATGAGGGAGGTCGCTCATCCTCAGTGGTGCTCGTCAAGAAATCCAACGGGAGGTGGCGAATGTGTGTGGACTTCACCGACCTCAATAAGGAGTGCCCGAATGACCCGTACACTCTTCCTTGCAGCGACCTCATCATCGACTCCACGGTGGGGGTGCGAGCTCCTATGCTTTAGGGATGCGTACTCTGGGTACCATCAGATCAACATGGCTGTAGAGGATGAGGAGAAGACTGCTTTTGTAACCCCTATGGGGTGTACTATTACAGCCGGATGGCTTTTGGTTTAAAGAATGCCAGTCCCACCTATCAGCTTGCAATGCACATTTCTTTTCGGCCGCCAATCGGCAGAAACCTAAAGGTGTGTGTCGATGATCTAGTGATCAAGGCAAAGTGGAGAGAAGGATTGATCGAAGATCTGGAAGAGACGTTTGCCAGCGTCCGGAGGTATCATGTAAAGCTCAACCCGAAGAAATGTGTGTTCGGCGTGCCGTTCGGAAAGCTGCTGGGTTTCCTCGTATCCAACAAGGGCATTGAGGCGAACACCGACAAGGTTGCGGCCGTCGAGCACATGAAACCACCAATGCGCCTCAAGCAGGCGCAGTGCCTCGAAGGTTGCCTCATTTCCCTAGGCCAGTTCATCGCCCGCCTAGGGGAAAAGAGCCTGCCCTTGTTCAAACTGTTAAATAAGACCAACCACTTTTAGTGGACGCTGGAGGCACAACAGGCCTTTGAAGACTTGAAGAAATATATGTCGTCCCCCCGATGCTGGTCACACCGGACCTGGGCGAACCATTGATCCTATACATCGCGGTAACTCCGGCGGTAGTGAACGACGTGCTCGTCACAGAGCGGGAAGGTGTTCAAAGGCCGATGTACTACGTCAGCAAGGTACTCGACGACTTTGGAACAAGGTACCCATAGGGTCAGAAGATGCTTTATGCGGTGTTGGTGGCGGCTAGGATGGTGCGCCAGTACTTTCAGGGGCAGGAAATCACAGTGCTCACCACCTATCCACTGAGGGAAATCCTGCACAACCGCGAGGCTGAAGGCCGCGTTACCAAATGGTCAGTGGAGCTAGGGGAGTTCGACCTCAGGTTCGCCCCCCGCACCGCCATCAAGGGCCAGGCGTTGGCAGAATTGGTTGTTGAGTGGAGAGTCGCTGAGCCAAATGTTGAAGAAACTCCCACCCTCCCGCCCAGGACTCTCTTCTTCAACGATTCCTTCAAAATCGAGGGTGCGGGGCTGGGGTTGCGCTGGTCTCTCCGACTGGAGACACCCTCCAGTATGTGGTCTCATTGGACTGCAAGGCTACTAACAACGTCGCGGAGTACAAAGGGCTTCTTGCAGGCCTGTGCGCGGCTGCCGTGCTGGGCATTCAACGTCTCCAAGTCATGGGCAATTCTTTGTTTAGTGATCAATCAAGCACACAAGGAGTTCTAGTGTGCGGATCCAATGATGGCGGCGTGCCTGGCAGAGGTCAGGAAGGCAGAGCGCCATTTCGACGGGCTGGGATATGAGCACATTCCCAGGCAGGACAACCGTCTGGCGGATTCCCTCTCCCAGCTCACCTCTCCAATGGCTTCTGTTCCGGTTGGGGTCTTTGAAGAAAGACTCTCGCGGCCGTCTGTCGCAGCCCCCAATGTGGCCAGGGACGACACCTTAGCCATGTTAGCCTCCGTTCCGGTGAGAGAAGATGGAACAGCTGCCGAGGCGGCTAAGGTAGAAGATGACACGCCAGGCCAGGCGGAGTACACTGGCGATCACTGCATGGTCGCCACCCTTGGGCAGGAAGGGTAGTGAATGGATCCAATCCTAGCCTTCCTTCGGGACCAACTTATCATTGACGATGATGCCTCAGTGGAGAAAATTGCGTGACAGGTCAAGTGCTATGCCCTGGTAGGTGGGGACCTGTTTTGCCAGGGCAGAAACGGTATTCTCCTGAAGTGCATCACTCGGGAAGACGGCATGCTGCTCTCCGATATCTATGGCGGTTTCTTTGGAATCCATGCGAGCAGTCGCACCTTGGTCGGCAAAGCCCACCGTCAAGGTTTTTACTGGCCCAGTGCACTCTAGAATATTTGCGAGCTGGTGAGGAGGTGCTAGTCCTGCCAGTTCAACGCCAAGCAAATCCACCAACCAGCACAGGCTCTGCAAAGCATCTCGCTCTCTTGGCCCTTCGCGGTCTGAGGGCTAGATGTCCTAGGTCCGTCCCGCGGGCCACTAGGGGCTTCACCCACCGGTTCATCATCGTCGACAATTTCACAAAATGGGTTGAAGCCAACGCCATCTAGGCGATCGCCACAGCGGCGGCCATCAAGTTCATGCATAGCATCTTCATGCGCTTTGGAGGGGCCAATCGCATCATCACCGAAAACGACACCCAGTTCACCAGTGTAGCGTTCCAGCAATTATGTGAGGAGATGGGCACGAAGATATGCTTTGCTTCCGTCGCCCGCCCTCGAAGCAATGGACAAGTCGAGTACGCCAATGCACTTGTGCTAAAGGGGGTTGAAGACAGGGGCTTTTGATAGGCTCCATAAGCATGGCGCGTGTCGGGCAGAGGAGCTTTGAACATTGTTATGGTCGCTTCATACCACGCCCAACCGCACCACCGGAGAAACCCCATTCTTTCTGGACTATGGCACCGAGGCAGTGCTCCCATCAGAGCTCTCCTTGGGCTCACCCCGGGTCGCAACATTTGCGAAGAAGACTAGGAAAAACAGCGCGAAAATGAGGTCAATTTCCTGGAGGAAGTCCACGAGCGGGCGGCGCTCAGGGCCGCCCAATACCAGCAAAGTCTCAAGCGCTATCATGCCTCTAAGGTGCAGCAAGGACATTGACTGCGAGCAACCTCGTTCTACGCAAAGTCCAGAGACAACGAGGCCGCAACAAGTTGTCTCCCCAGTGGGAGGGCCCGTACAAGGTGGTCTCCGTCTCTCGACATGGATCTGTCAGGCTCGCCATGGAGGACGGCGGCAAGCTAACCAACACCTAGAACATCGAACATCTCAAGAAATTCTATCCTTCAGTGCTGTAAGTACTTCATGCTTCTGTTTGAACAGCCGTAGACATGCTTTCTGTTCCCCTTTGCCTGATCCGGGGCGTTATTAGCAGTTCCCACCCTTTTCATCTATTTAAAACTGCTTAAGAGTTTGTGTTCGTGTTCCTCTTTGGTGTCTCACTGTTCTTCTGAGCTGTCAACTTTGTTCGGCCCGTGCCAAAGTTCTCGTGGCCAAAGGGTACATCGTGGATAAAATGGAATAGTTGACGTTGTGTTGGGTAGGAAAGGAGGGATTAAAGTACACATCTGGTGCAGTGTTGGTGTGGCCTAGGCACCTTGTGCCACCGCACACGTTGTTCGAGCACGATGGATTTCATGAACTCTCGGTCCTCGCCGCACAGCGTCAATCTCGATTACAAGAGATCATGAGAGGCTAAGTCCCGGCGATGTAAGCAGGCTAGCGTTTCGGCCAACGGTCGCACAGATGAACAAGTTGATCACGGAGCATCAAGGATTATGCTAAGTCTCAAATAAACATACTGATGGCAGAAATTCAAAACAGGAAGGTAAACAAAGGTAAAGGTGCTCGCAGGCACGTTAACAGTTTCTTCGAAGTACACAGGCTAAAATTAAAATCAGTAAATTGGCAAAGCGTGCAACGGCCATTTCTCAGCACGGGTTGTTGGCAAGGACGATCCGGGGCGGACGTCGCGTTGCAGGGACTACATCATCGGCGTTGACTTTCTAGCCGTCGGCACCGACTTCCCCGACATCGGCCACAACTTCCTCATTCCCGGCGGCGTCCTCCTCCCTTTTGTCGCCGGCTAAGGAGGGCGCTATCTGCAGTAGTCCCACCATGTGCTTGGCGGCCTTGTCCACCCGTGCCTGCACAGGGCCCAGGCTACCTTGGAGGCCAGCGTGGACCGCGGAGAGGTCAAAGGCGGCGTCGCGGCTGGCATAGCACGCCAGCACGTAGCGCGCGGCACCGGTAGCCGTAGCGCGCCCACCGTATGCCGCGCACTCCTCCAGCAACTGCGGTAGAGCTTCGAGCGCCTTGGCGGCGCGGCCAACACCAAGCGCCACCGTGGGCTCCCGTGGCTCGTGCAGGTCGACGCCCAGCTGCTCGACGCTTTTGTGGAAGCTCCGGTATGCGAGGCACAGCATACCTGTCAAGGAGGCTAGGCGTTCGTGCATCTCCGTGTGTGCTGTGACCGCCTCCTTGGCCGAATTCCAAGTAAAATCCATATTCAAAGCCAAAGTTTGATCTTTGTGATCAAGAAAATGTATGGACCCAAAATATGCCATGATGAAACAATTGGTATGTTAATTCAAGCATATGGTCCATTTGGAGTTTAAGCACAAGTTTTTGAAATTTTTGGTTCATGTATTTAAACATTTTCAATACTTTTGATGCAAGTATGAATTTTTCAAGAAATATTATGCATATGAAGCATTTTTCTCAAAGAGATAAGAGTTTTTAAACTCAAAGAATTTTGAAATGGTAAGAAGATATGAGATATATTATAAGGTTCAAATTTGTTTTGGTTTCAAATAAAGGACAAAATTGTGCTAACTCAAAGCAAATTCATCTCTTCACCATTAAGGAGAGTTGTGAAATTATGAAGTAAATTCAAACTCCACCTAATTGTGACACGAGTCAAAAGGCAATTTGGAAGAATTTAAACAAGACCCATAAACCAAATAAGCATCCCTCAACACGCGTTTGAGCTATCTAGTATGTTTAATTCATTTCTTAATTTACAAAACCGTGCCTCATCCAAGGGTTTGATAAAGATATCCGCTAATTGATCCTCCGTTCTTACTAAGGCAAGCACAACGTCACCCTTGGCAACAAAATCACGAATGAAGTGATGACGGATGTTGATGTGCTTGGTACGGGAATGTTGAATCGGATTATTGGCAATTTTCACCGCACTTTGATTGTCACAAAGAAGTGGCACTTTTTCAAATTTTAGCCCAAAGTCACTAAGCATCCGTGTCATGTATAAGAGTTGAGCACAACAATTCCCTGCCGCCACATATTCCTCTTCCGTGGTAGATAGAGCCACGGAGTTTTGTTTCCTCGAAGCCCATGACACGAGTGAACGTCCTAGTAAGTGACAACCCCTGAGGTGCTTTTGCGGTCAATTTTGCAATCGACACAATCCGAGTCGAAATACCCAAGAAGCTCAACACGCGCTCCCTTGGGGTACCAAAGTCTTAGGCTAGGAGTGAATTTTAAATATTTCAAAATGCGTTTTATGGAAACTAGATGCACTTCATTAGGGGAAGCTTGGAAACGGGCACATATGCACACACTAAATATTATATCGGGTTGAGATGCGGTGAGATAAACAAGCGAACCGATCATGGAGCGATATAGCTTTTGGTCCATGAGCTTCCCTCCTTCATTCAAATTTAGATGCCCATTTATGGCCATGGGTGTCTTGATCGGCTTGCAATCCAACATTGAGAAGCGTTTGAGGAGATCTTTGGTATATTTTTCTTGGCACACAAAAGTCCCCTCCTTTAGTTGTTTGATTTGAAATCCAAGAAAGAAGGTGAGCTCTCCAATCATCGACATCTCGAACTCATTGGACATCATATTTTCAAAATCCTTGCAAAGAGCTTGATTAGTGCATCCTAGATTTGACAAATGAATAAATCATTGTCAATAGTCTTGAGGAACAATGTGGAATCAATTGCACTCATTTTGAAACCCTTTTCTAGGATGAAGTCCCTAAGCCGCTCATTCCATGTTTTAGGAGCTTGTTTGAGACCGTATAGCGCCTTAGTGAGCTTATAGACATGATTAGGGTATTCAAGGTTTTCAAAACCAGGCGCTTGTTCAACAAAGACAAGCTCATTAAGAAAACCATTTACAAAAGCACTCCTAACAACCATTTGATAAAGGACAATATTGTAGAGAGGCAAATGCCAAAAGTAACCGTATAGCTTTGAGTCGAGCAACCGGCGCATATGTTTCTCCATAATTGAGACCTTCAATTTGAGTGAACCCTTGCGCCATTAATCTTGCCTTGTTGCGAACCACTTCACCGTTTTCATCTTGCTTGTTGCGGAAAACCTATTTGGTGCCAATCACGTTGTGATCCCTTATTCTCTCCATAAACTCCTATACTTCATTGCGGGTAAAGTTGTTCAATTCTTCGTCCATGGCAATTATCCGATCCGCATCTGTAAATGCCTCATCAATATTTCTAGGCTAAACAATGGAAACAATGGCGTGATGCCCACAATAACTTGCGATATGAGAATGAGTTCTTACGCCTTTATTGAGATTGTCGATAACTTGGTCGATGTGATGATCTTTGGCGATAGAACGATGTTATTGGACGGATATTTGTTGATCATTGCATTCCTCTTGAGCTTGATCAATATGATATATTTGAGCCTCGTCCAATTCTCCTACTTGTGTTGTTGGAGAAGTGTCTTGAGCTTGTGGTGGAGGATTGATAGAGGTGGAGGGTTCATTTTCGTCATCATCCTTTAACTCCGGTGAGGGTCGACCTTCACCCACCTCCATCAAATCCATGACGTCACAGAGTGGCTCATCACCTACATTGCTCATAACATCTCGCTCATCTTGTGAGCCTTTAGATTTATCAAATTTAACATCGTAAGCCTCTTCAACACGACCGGAGGAAGAATTGTAAACACGAAAAGCTTTAGAGTGAGAAGAGTAGTCTAGCATGATACCGGTATCACACCTTTTTTGGAACTTACACAAATGAGTGCTCTTCCTATATATGTATACCTTGCACCCAAAGACTCGGAAGTAGGAGATGCTGGGCCTTCGTCCCACTAGTAGTTCATATGAGGTTTTGTGAAGGAGTCGGTGGAGGTAGACACAGTTGATTGCATGGCACGCTGTGTAAATGGCTTCCGCCCAAAAGGCATGTGACATGTCATACTCATCAAGCATCGTCATCGCCATCTCGATTAACGTCCGGTTTTTGCTCTCCACTACTCCGTTTTGTTGAAGAGTGTAGGCCGCCGAGAATTCATGTTTAATTCCTAACTCATAAAAAAAAATTCAATATTTGAATTAGTGAACTTGGTGCCGTTATCGCTCCTTATCTTCTTTATATAGGTATCAAACTCTTTTTGGGCCTTCACATGAAGCAAGCTCGAAGAGAATGCCTCCTAGGTCTAGCATAGATGGGGGCAAGGGGAAAAAGCATGGTTATGGCCCACATGAGTACAGTTTTAGCTCAAGCAGTGACGCTACTCAACCACAAGGGCAATATGGATATCTAGTTCACATTGTAGTTTACCCCCAAGGATCTTACCATCCCGCGCCTTACCCCCCAGGAGCATACGGATATCCTCGCACAGCTTACCCCTCAGGAGTCGCAGCTTACTCCCCAGGACCACCCAAGCCATTAAGGTATTTTGTACGAAAGTGAAGAGCTTGACTAATAATACATGTTATATGCACGCTGGCAAGCAAATAACTAGACGACAGGACAAAGTTGGGATGAGTTCAGGGCCATTTTGAGGGCAACTGAAGGGGTGATGATTATTTCAAATGAAGATCAATACTCCGAGCAACATCATTGGTAGTGGACTTATCATTTGACTCTTCATAGATCAAAATAACGGTAATGTGTAGACTTACCATTTGACACTTCACGTCTTCTGCTCTTCACCAACTTTCATCGGTCATTGCATAATGCATATTACCCGTTGTTAATTGTGATGCAGGGTTGACAGGGCGATCATCAATCATCGATTTATCATGTGAATGCGAGCAATGAAACTTCTCAAATTTCATTGCAATACGGTTGTGAACTCTTGTGACTTGTGATTTGTGAACTTGTGAATGGAATAATGGAGTAATGGACAATTTGTGAACTTGTTATTTTATTCATTTATGAACTATGATAGTATGAATGTATGATTACATTTTACCAATATTATAAGTCTATGATGTATCACTATCATGTATGTCTCCTAAATAATGCTAATATGTTTTTTTATAAAATATATCATAGGTCATGACAAAATTTTAATATAATTTCCCCCCTACTTTTTACAATTTTTTCGAGCACATTTCCTACAAACCACTGTTAGCCGTCAACAACTGCGGTTAACCTTACAAAACCACGGTTAGCCGCAGCAAAATTTGGCAAATCACGGTGGACAAAACCACCGGACCGTGGTTAGCTGGCTCCGTGCAGCATGCAACCCGGAGGTGCGCAGTGGTTTTGTAAACCCTGCTCTCGACTCCTCCCAGTGTCCCCTTCCCTTCCACGAAGGGAAAGCGGAAAGAGCGCAACAACGCTCTTCTTCTCCGGCCGCCTCGTGGTTTCCAGCCCCGCCTCTAGGAGAGATTGATATGGGTGACACCCAATTCGAACGCCTCATTCAAATGACATTAAGTTCGGTCGTCTTGACACTATAACACCGGACACGCGAATTTGTGATCCCAATGATATTCTTCCTTTTTCTCTCAATTTATCATTGATTTACCCTTTTTAACCCGCATGACTTTACTGTTTTGCCCCTACGTACTATGTGGTGCAGTTGCGCGTGATTTTAAGCGGGCATGGGAGACAAAAATTTCAAACTCTATCATATTTCAAATTTCGAATAGATTTTAAAGAATTGTTAGATTTTAAAATTTTGAATTTGACCAAATTTTAAAAATTTTAAATTTCACCTAGATTATGAAAATATAAAATTCAGTCAAATTCAAAATTTTGAAATCTGACAATGTTAATGGATACAACGTATTTTCATTACATTGTCAAATTTTGTCCAAAATCAAAATTCGTGCATATTGATGGATACAAAAGAGGGCTGCAGTTTAATGTTTTAATCCAAGGTTATTTTGGTTAATTCAGGTGGAGAAAAATAGAAAATAGTTTTAAAAAAGGTAATAAATAGGTATAATGTCACTGGAATCATAAATTCGTACGTACGGTGTCGTATATGTCAAACCTATCAAACTTAGGGACCGTTCTTTTGAGCTGATCTAAACGACTGAACAACTGAATGGCTAAAATGACTGAACTTCAAGAGCTTCTCGAGGTAGCCTCGAGATTCAGATTCATTCCGTTTGACTTGCATTTTAAAACGTTAGAACCCATTTTCAAAACAACGAAAAAACGGACCCCAAAAAACTTAAAGCATACGTCTTTACAAAACGGAGATAAGTCGTTAAGCTGTTAAGCTAATGTCTTTCCGAACGAGCCAACTACCTCTTTTTCCGACCAGCTTCTCGAGGTAGTTAACTGAGTATGGTTGAGAGTATTCTCTCCGCCTCCAGAGCCTTCTAGAACTTCTTTTTCCGACCAGCCCCTCCGGACCACCGTCAAGCTCGCCCATCCGAAGCCTCCGGGTGGAGGAACCCCAGGGCGGCGGCGGCGACCGCCCCAGCCGCCCCAGCGCTTGTTCGCCCGGGGCTTCTAAAATCTCCCGGAAACCCTACGGAGGAAACATCGGTGTGGGAGTGGCCGCGAAACCCTAGACCCGTGGGTGGTGGTGGGCGATGGCGGGGGAGCTGGGGCAGCAGACGGTGGAGCTGGGGGCGATGGTGCGGTGGGCGGCGGAGGAGTCGTACCTGGCGCTGCGGGAGCTCGTGGAGAAGTCCCGGGCTGAGGCGGAGGTCGAGGCGAAGGGCGGGCAGCAGAGGTCAGACACCGAGAAGAAGATTGAGCTGCTCAAGTTCATTGACCGCACCCGCCAGCGCATGCTTCGGCTCCATGTCCTCGCCAAATGGTGCCAATTGGTCTGAACTCAGCAACCATCAACTGTAAATTTAACTGTTCAATAATAACCATTTTATATCCTGTGCTAAAAATGTTCTTTAGGATCAGGCTTTGATGGTTCTGGCTTTCAGCATGATGTTGTCTGCCTTATTAATTGAATAAAGTAAACACCTTTCTTGGATGTTTTTCACTGAGAGTAATGAAGTGTTTACTGTAGTGGTTCATTGTTAAGCACTTTCATTGAGGGGAATGAAGTATTTACTGGGGTAGTTCATTGTTAAGCACTTTGATGGGACTATGATAAATTTAAGTACCTTATTTAGTTTATTAGTTAAACATAAGGTTAGTTAGTTTCTTATTTAGATAAGGACATAAGTTTAGTTTCTACGCAACATTAGTTTGTACTTAGGGCAATGCAATTTAAGAACTTTACGAAATATAGCATTAGTTTCTTTTTTATTCTTTGTTGTTTTGCAGGAAGATAGGGAGACGACCGGACGAGGAAGATAAAGAGTTAGAGACAAATGGCGGAGCGGGACCATGACCGTGTTTGGGTGCATGGCGATAAGTTAGGGAATGGATTTAGGTGCAAGTATTGTAGAACAGAGAAAAATGGAGGTGGTGCGGCAAGATTCAAGTATCACTTGGCGTGCCGAAGTGGAAAAGGTGTGGTGTCTTGTAAAGCAGTCCCATCCGATGTGAAGGCGTACATTCAGCGGGAGCTTGATAGAATCAGAAAGGCAAAGGAAGATAAGATAAAAGAGGATTTCAGAAGGCAAAGGGCTGCAGAAGGCTTAGGTGGGTGGGACTGGCGGGATGAGATGACGGGTGGTGCTGACGAAGAACAGCAGATGCGACATGCCATGGCCGCATCACAGGCTGAGGCAGAATTCAGGACACGTGCTAGTGATTATTATGAGCATGGTTGTGGCGGTGGGTCTAGGGCCTTGTTTGTTTTAGATTAATGTAGAGTTACGTTTTACTGTAGTAAATTTGTGACCCCCTCAAAATACGTTTTAACAAGTTCAAAAAATTATGAAAAAATATTTTACAAACTTTAAGAAGTACTATTTAAAACCCCAAAAGAATGACTACAAAACATTACATCATTTGGCTTATACAAAAATAATAATTTTTCATTTAATTTAATTTAATCTAATCTAAAACAAACAAGGCCTAGGAGTGGCCGTGGGAGTGGGGCAGCTGGGGTTGTCAAAGAAAAATTGTTAAAGAAAATGTTGAGCTGATCAGGATCAAAGTCGCAACCGAACACGCGCAAAACCGTGCCACCACGGATTGATGAGGGTGTTTGGACAAAGGCAAGCAAAAACCCTCAGGGAGAAGCTTGGGAAAAAGTGGTCATCATGGTTTCATACAGCCGGCATTCCAGAAAGAAAAGCGGATAGCCCTTACTTTATTGCAGCTATTAAGGAGACGCAGAGGCTCGATGAATGAACATGATTACATTGTTTAATTGATCTAAATTACAATGTTTACTTTATTGCAAATTACATTGTTTGCTGTAGCTTGTGTTTTTAACCCTTTGGTGAACTATATTGAGGGATGGAACATAAATATGTTGCCCCGTGTCCGACAAACTTTTGAGAAGATTGCTGATGAAAATACCGCGGCGTAGCACTCAATGAGATTGAGAAGTGGAGGACACGCTTCGGCTCTTTCGCATGAGAGATTGCTAGAAGGATGGCTTTTCCCAATGATTAAAATAAAGGTAATCGAAATTTCATATGCAATGATATCATACAATTTGAATGATCTCATATCGTATACAATGATGTTTCTCATGGCAACGATGTGGTGGAACATGATGGGCTTAGACACACCAAACCTACAGAAACTTGCAAAGCGTGTGGTGTCGCAGGTTTGCTCATCGAGTGGATGCGAGCGCAACTGGAGTACCTTTCATCCACTCAAAGATATGCAACAGGCTGTCGTATCAAAAGCTCCACAACCTTGTGTACGTCCACTACAACCTCCATCTAAAACTAGAAAGACAAGGAATACAAGGTGAAAGACGAGACATGGATCCACTTTTTCTGTTCATGGAGCTTTCACTCACAAATGACACGAAACCAATCGTTGAGTGGATGCGAACAGGACGGTAAGAATGTAGCTATTCTTTCTTTTGTAGGAACATAAGTATCCTTAAGTCCCTTTTCAAAAAAAAAGTATCCTTAAGTCATCACTCATCAGTGTTTGCTCTTTGTACACTTACAGGTCAAATGCTGATTCCGAATTAGATGAGGACTTAAGTGATGCTGAGGCCCCAGGCCCTGATCGTGTCGTGACTGATCTCATGGACATGGGCGATATGAGAAAGAAACAGGGGCGTCAAAAATCGCGGGGTGGGCAGCCAAATATGTTGGAGAAACACATATGCGTAAGAGGAATTAGAAAAATCTACCAAAACAGCGTGACCAAATAAATATAAGGGACAAGTGTTGGACGAAGAAGAGTAGATGGATAGTGATGAATCCTCCGAGGAACTTGCCCATCGAAGCCCTCCATACCAAAAATCTAACTTGAGTTCGTCAGCCTCTGATGATGACGATAATGAAGATGGTGCTGACGGTGGTGATGTTGGCGGTGGCAATTTTCAAATAACTTCATCCCAGTCTGTTGCTGCCTCTCCTGCTCAGTTTAGCTAGGGTGGTCATGAATCACATTCACGTGAAGCAAGCTCGAAGAGAATGCCTCCTAGGTCTAGCATAGATAGGGGCAATGGAAAAAAGCATGGTCCTGATCCACAAGAGTACAACTCTAGCTCAAGCAGTGACGCTACTCAGCCAAGAGGGTAATATGGATATCCAATTCACATTGTAGTTTACCCCTAGCAGCTTACCATCCCGCGCCTTACCCCCCAGAAGCATACGGATACCCTCCCATAGCTTACCCCTTAGGAGTCGCAGCTTACCCCCAGGACCACCCCAACCATTAAGGTATTTTGTACGAAAGTGAAGAGATCGACTAATATTACATGTTATATGCACGCCGGTAAGCAAATAACTGGACGACAGGATAAAGTTGGGATGAGTTTAGGGCTATTTTGAGGGCAACTGAAGGGGTGATGATTATTTCAAATGAAGATCAATACTCCGAGCAACATCACTGGTAGTGGATTTACCATTTGACACTTCATAGATCAAAATAACGGTAATGTGTAGACTTACCATTTGACACTTCACATCTTAGATCAAAATAACGAAAATGTGTAGACTTACCATTTGACACTTCACGTCTTCTGCTCTTCACCAACTTTCATCGGTCATTGCATAATGCATATTACCCGTTGTTAATTGTGATGCAGGGTTGACAGGGCGATCATCAATCATCAATTTATCATGCGAATGCGATCGATGAAACTTCTCAAATTTCATTGCAATACGGTTGTGAACTCTCGTGACTTGTGAACTTGTGAATGGAATAATAGAGTAATGGACAACTTGTGAACTTGTTTTTTTTATTAATATATGAACTATGATAGTATGAATGTTTACATTTTACTAATATTATAAGTCTACGATGTATCACTATCATGTATGTCTCCTAAATAATGCTAATATGTTTTTTTTATAAAATATATCATAGGTCATGACAAAATTTTAATATATTTTCCCCCTACTTTTTACAATTTTTTTGAGCACATTTCCTACAAACCACTGTGAGCCGTCAACAACCGTGGTTAACCTTACAAAACCACGGTTAGCCGCAACAAAATTTGGCAAATCACAGTGGACAAAACCGCTGGACCGTGGTTACCGGCTCCGTGCAGCATGCGACTCGGAGGTGCGCGGTGGTTTTGTAAACCCTGCTCTCGACTCCTCCCTTTGTCCCCTTCTCTTCCGCGAAGGGAAAGTGGAAAGAGCGGAACAACGCTCTTCTTCTTCGACCGCCTTGTGGTTTCCAGCCCCGCCTCCAGGGGAGATTGACATGAGTGACACCCAATTCGAACACCTCGTTTAAATGACATTAAATTCGGTCGCCTTGACACGTATAACATCGGATACACGAATTTGTGATCCCAGTGACATTCTTCCTATTTTTCTCAATTTATCATTGATTTACCCTTTTTAACCCGCATGACTTTACTGTTTTGCCCCTATGTATTGTGTGGTGCAGTTGCGCGCGATTTCGAGCTGGCATAGGAGACAAAAATTTCAAACTCTACCATATTTCAAATTTCGAATAGATTTTAAAGAATTGTCAGATTTTAAAATTTTGAATTTGACCAAATTTAAAAATTTTAAATTTCTCCTAGATTTTGGAAATATAAAATTGGTCAAATTCGAAATTTTGAAATCTGACAATTTTAATGGATACAACGTATTTTCATTACATTATCAAATTTTGTCCAAAATCAAAATTCGTGCATATTGATGGATACAAAAGAGGGCTACAGTTAATGTTTTGATCCAAGATCATTTTGATCAATTCAGATGGAGAAAAATAGAAAATAGTTTTAAAAAGATAATAAATAGATATAATGTCACGGGAATCATAAATTCGTATGTACGGTGTGGTATATGCAAGACTATCGAAGTCCATAACATTTGGAACAAGGCCAACCGAGTATGGCTGAGAGTATTCTCCCCGCCTCCAGAGCGTTCTAAAACTTCTTTTTCCGACCAGCCCCTCCGGACCTCCGTCAAGCTCGCCCATCCGAAGCTTCCGGGTGGAGGAACCCCAGGGCGGCGGCGGCGACCGCCCCAGCCGCCCCAGCGCTTGTTCGCCCGGGGCTTCTAAAATCTCCCGGAAACCCTACGGAGGAAACATCGGTGTGGGAGTGGCCGCGAAACCCTAGACCCGTGGGTGGTGGTGGGCGATGGCGGGGGAGCTGGGGCAGCAGACGGTGGAGCTGGGGGCGATGGTGCGGTGGGCGGCGGAGGAGTCGTACCTGGCGCTGCGGGAGCTCGTGGAGAAGTCCCGGGCTGAGGCGGAGGTCGAGGCGAAGGGCGGGCAGCAGAGGTCAGACACCGAGAAGAAGATTGAGCTGCTCAAGTTCATTGACCGCACCCGCCAGCGCATGCTCCGGCTCCATGTCCTCGCCAAATGGTGCCAATTGGTCTGAACTCAGCAACCATCAACTGTAAATTTAGCTGTTCAATAATAACCATTTTATATCCTGTGCTAAAAATATTCTTTAGGATCAGGCTTTGATGGTTCTGGCTTTCAGCATGATGTTGTTTGCCTTATTAATTGAGTAAAGTAAACATCTTTCTTGGATGTTTTTCACTGAGTAATGAAGTGTTTACTGTAGTGGTTCATTGTTTAAGCACTTTCATTGAGGGGAATGAAGTATTTACTGGGGTAGTTCATTGTTAAGCACTTTGATGCGACTATGATAAATTTAAGAATCCTTCTAGATCCCGTATTAATTCATAACCTTTCAGAATTCAGATGACCATGACTGCAGTCAAGAAATTATATATCAAAAACATGCTTTGTCATTCTAGTTTATCTTGTTCAAAAAGTTGACTATGAACAATCAAACTCATTCCTGAATCGTCCCAGGGAAGAGGGATGTATTCTGAAGAAGAGAGTCCACGTCTATGCCAATACATATATTCATTCCATCAATTATCGTTATGTATACATACTCCAGCACTCTAAATTTATGGCTAACTAGATTCCTCAAAAATCAGTTATTAAAAACATAAGTTTTGTACATCTGTACTGTTTTTTAAAAAATAATGGTTATTTCTTGAATATGCTCTTTGTGCATGAGCATCCCACGACAATATTCAGTTTTGCAAAGATGATGCGACTTGCTATACTTCAATATGCATAGATGTGTGTATCTTGGTTATGAATAGAAGACTTTACTCTCTAGTAATAGCAGTCTAAAGTGAATTTATGTGAATCTTAGGCAACTAATACGATGTAGCAATGTGATGAGTTCAGATGGTACAAACTTGTTTGCTGGATGGAAAGAGGAAATGATCACGTCAATGAAAATGTGTCAAAAGTAAAATTGGAACATCCTTTTTTCAAATTGATCGACAGCGAAATTTTAATCTCAGAACTCCAAAACTCAAAATATTGTTCTATTGGAGTTATATAGGCATGTGTGTGGATATGTTAATACCTTTTTTAATTGGAAGCATTGTATATATAGCCTTCTATTTTTGTGGGCCTATCAGTTCTGTATGAAGCTTATAAAATTTTACCCTGTAGCTGGAAATGACTTCGGGTGGTGAGTACCGGATTCATTGGCATTTCATATCAGGCTTTTATTTAAGAGTAAATTACTGTGCGTGTTCCTAAAGTTGTCCCGAAGATTTAATTAGTTTCCCAAAAGCAAAAATGCATATTCTCTTCTTTGTGAAAGTGGTTCACCTCATGTCCCTTCATTACTCTGCATTCTCATCCTGCCTTGTCCCTGTGGCCGTCCTTGCATTGCACAGCCCTGTTGCCCCGTGACCCTCCACCGCTGTGTCACCATGCCACATCTCGGCCTCGTTGCTGATGAGCTTGACACAGAGGTGGCCGGGGGTAGAGAGAGAGAGAGAGAGGGGGGGGGGGGGGGGAGGGGGGAAGGGAGAGGGAGGGAGGGGCTTAAGCGTAAAAATACATCTGATTGGACCTGTGGTGAACTGCTTAAACAGAACAGAAATATGCAGTTTTTGCCTTTTGGGATCTAATCGAACCTTCAATACAACTTTACTGACCCACAGTGTAATTTGCTCTTTATTTAAATACGTCGATACCTTAAATCTTAGCTTCTGTAGCTTATGGTCTATAACTGTCAAGCTTTTACTATTTGGTCTGCAAAAAAGTGTTGCTGTCAACGTAAACTGGTCACACAGCCCTTCCCCCCCTTATTTACATAACCATCTTATTTCTTGTGAGCATATCTAGAAAATCCTATGTGTGCTCAAGCGCTGCTGAAGAGTAAATACCAAATCTAGAAAGGAAAACCAAAATGCGAAGTTTGTCCTTGCATATTCGCTCTGACAGACCACAATTTCTTTACTTAACTTCTTACATAGCACATAAATATTTTTTTTTCCTTTATTTACATGCCATAAAATTTTCATCTTACCTGAACTTCATGATTGAGATGGTTACTTTTTGTTTTTTGCAGGTTCCTTTGGTTCAATACTGCCAGCAACTTGCATCAACCCTCTCTAGCCATGAGACATGCTTCACCCAAACAGCCGATTCATTGTTTTTTATGCATGAAGGGTTGCAGCAGGCACGTGCTCCCATTTTTGATGTTCCATCTGCCACAGAAGTCTTATACATGGGGAGTTATAGGAGATTGCCGAAATGTGTAGAGGAAATAGGTACTCAGAATGCACTTTTCCAAGATGAGCGAAAGCCTACTTTGAAAAAATTAAGTACACTCGTGCGGGCTAAATTACTTGAAATCTCTCTTCCTAAAGAAATATCTGAGGTTTCAGTGACCGATGGAATAGCTAATGTACAGGTGGAGGGAGAATTTAAAGTTCTTCTTACATTAGGTTACCGTGGGCACTTCTCATTGTGGAGGATATTGCACATGGAGTTACTTGTTGGTGAGAAGACCGGGCCTATTAAACTTGAGGAAACAAGGAGATATGCTCTTGGTGATGATATTGAACGGAGAATGTCTGTGGCTGACAACCCCTTCATGATTCTGTATGCAATACTCCATGAGTTATGCATCTCTCTTGCCATGGATACTGTAATTAGACAGACTAATGTTCTACGACAGGGCAGGTGGAGAGATGCAATAAAATCTGAGCTTTTCTCAGATAGTAATGTTAGTGCAGGACAAGGGGGGAGCAATGCTCAATTGCAGCCTGGTCAAGATGGGGAGTTTGATTCAAGCGGGTTGAAGATACCTGGTTTGAAAGTTTATTACTGGCTGGATGAAAAAAATAGTGGCTCAACAGAATCTGATTCGTCTCCTTTTATTAAAATTGAGGCTGGGCAAGATATGCATATAAAGTGTCAGCACAGTTCATATGTATTTCATCCACTAACAGATAAAGAAGCTGATCTTTCTCTTGATCTAACTTGCATTGATGTTGAAGCACTCATTTTGAAAGCAATTTCTTGCAATAGACACACACGTCTTCTTGAAATTCAAAGAGAATTGAGTAAAAATGTTCAAATATTTCAGTTGCCAACTGATGTTCTCCTGAAACGAGAAGAAGACCATGTAGATGACTTGGAAAAGGTGCTCTGATTATGAATATGAATTCTAGTGCAATGAAGTTACTTCATACCATTAGTGAAGAGGCTTACTTTTAAGTTCTATATTTTCGTAAATTTGCTTGAACTGAACTTATAGGTTATTACTTGTGATGCCTTTTTGCTTGTTGATTTTTTTGGTTTGCCTTCTTTAGGGCTGATTTTTGGTGCTTTGTCTATGTTCATAATTTTGTTCAGAAAATAGATGAAAGGGGCCTCAATGATTGTTGTACAAATGAAGTGCTTCAGGTTAGGGCATGTGGACAATCATATATTCACCTTGGAATAAATATCAGGTCTGTTGTTATTTATCTTTAGTGGTTATACTTTATTTTTCATTTTCTCTAATTCTCGACCTTACAGCATCCACATGATATCTTATGTTAAGTTTTTTTTTATGCTTCAGTACTTAAAGATGTAATGTACTCTCTGCCATTGTAGGTTATAATGACTTCTTGTAGTCTCAAATGTGGGAATTTTACCATTGCTTTCCATTAATATATAGGCTCCCGTTAGTCGCGACTGACCGAGCCCTCCGTTAGTCGCATTGTGTTTGAAAAATTTGTGACGAACATCTTCGACCAAATTGGAGGTCTTGTTCGTCTTGTTTGTCTCACTATCCACAAAAATTTATATTTTTTTTTGATTTTTTACTTTATTTCATATTTTTGAAAATCTGATCTAAATAGTTTTGGAGCCTCCGTTCATACGGACTTTGAAAAACAGTAAACAATTTAAAAAATGTGAAATTTTGTGGATATTGAGACTTTGAGAAGACAAACAAGATGTTGATTACTTTTTTTTCAAACAAGACGCGACTAGCAGAGAGATCTATGCTCCGTGAATCATGACTAATGGGAGCCTAACTCATTAAAGTAATAAAATATGGTGAACATATTATTATTCATGGCAAGTCTAATGATACCATTTCGATGTTGCCACTTTAGATACTTTTACCGTTCTACATATATAATGATGAAAGTTAAAAGTTTGGCCACGTGAATACCATGTGGACCTACATTGGGTCACGAATGACCTTTTACACTACACATGAAATCCTGTTTATCCACAGTTCCTCTAGGCGGACCTAGCTTGGCTGCATGTTTACCCAATATTTCTCTAGGCGGACACTCTTGCCTCGGATGCATACCTGATTTATCTTGTCCACCCAGCGCCTATCGTCTTGGTAAACACCGTATGACATATATATGCCTACATCTTATGCAGTAAATTGTTTTGAAAACAGTTATTATTTTCAAAAGTCCAATACAAAGTAGGAACTAGGTCAGCGCTCGGATGCCTAATAATATTGGTGGTTGCACACCATAAGGTTTTATTTAAGGAAATGGTGTCAAACAATCTGAAAAGCGATTGGGAAAAAAATAGATGTATTGTCTATTGCCTTTTTTATGAATAAGATTATTTTGGTTTTTTCATTAATTTTTGCAGAGACAACACTGGCACTATAGCCTGGTGGTTAACTGGTTACGTTCTCTACTGGCAGAGTGGAGGTTGTGGGTTCAAAGCCTCACTGGCACATTTTCTAGAATCGTTTTTGTTATCTTGAAAAATTCAAATTTAAAAAATAAAAATCGGTGCCATCTGATTTCTTTACAAACCAAAAAATCAAACCCCTAGCATATACTCGACGTGTGCAAGCTTTGCTAAGATGAGAAAACCAACATATTACTTCTCATCATGTTGTGATCGAAGTGCTTGACCCACGCTCTCAGTTTTGCTTCAAATCTTGATTATGTTATAGCTACTTTTTGTTACAACAACAACAAAAACAAAGCCTTTAGGTCCCAAACAAGTTGGGGTAGGCTAGAAATGAAACCCAATAGAAGTTACCGACTTTTTTTCTATATATAAAGAAGAGCCAAAGAGGATGAAAAGTTAGGTCATGGTTCAAGCACGTGGATTGCTAATTTCCATGCGCCCCTATCTAAGACTGATTCTAGGTATGTTTCAATCTTTCAAGTCTGTCCTTATTGTCTCTTCCCACGTTAGGTTAGGTCGGCCCGTACCTCTCCTTACACTATCACTACGTCTAAGGATTCCACTATGGACTAGTGCTTCTGAAGGCTTTTGTTGAATATGTCTGAACCATCTCAACCGATGTTGAAAAAGCGAACCATCTCAACCGATGTTGAAAAAGCTTCTCTTCAATTGGTGCCACCCCAACCCTATCATGTATAACGTCATCACAAACTCGGTCCATTCTCATATTGGCCATATATCCATTGTAACATACGCATCTCTGCTACACTTAACACTTAGCTACTTTTTATTGTTTTGGAATTTTTAGGTACGAGAAATTTGCTTGCTATTAGATTTTTTTTTCTGTTATAGTTTTTAAGGAGAGGGACTTGCTGGTCTAGGCTTGTTTAAATATAGTAAGATACATTGGGAGCAACTAACCTCAGCTGATCACATGTTAGTGTGTGAGTTGAGTGTGATCACCTTCCCCTCCTTTTGTCTAGGCACACATGTGCTTCCCTTCCTCCCTTTACTTTTCATTTGAACACATAGGAGAAACAATAGAACAATCTGACATGTGAAATCTCATCCGCACTCCATTTGAACCATCGTCTTTCATAAATTAAGATCATTAATGCACCTTTTTTTAGTGACATAATAATTGGCAAATTTATTAGTTGCCAACACCTTGTTAGTTACCATAAGATGACGGCATGGTAATCACTCCTCTGACGCCTTACTGTTACGCCAAAAAGACGCATTGACAACCATGTGTTATGGATATGCATCCAGTAAGACACTAGTATGACATTTGCAACATAAGATCCCACCATGCCACATCACCCTCATCCAACCTTTCCTCTCTTTCATCCCCTTCTTTTTCCTCCCATCTCTCCTGACTTGTTTCATTCTCGTCCTTCTGTCATGCCATTATGTCATCTCCCCTTGCCAGTAGCCAGATCTTGTTCCTTTGCCATCTCCTGTCTCTCTCCCCTACCCACTGGCCCTCCTTTCGTACTCTTGGCCTCTACTTTATCTTCCTAGCATTACTGCTGGCTAATTTGCTGAGTCATCGACAAATCTCAATATTGGCCAAGGCCAAGCCATAGGTTGCTTCATCTTGGTCAGCCTGATCCGGCAACCATGGCTATAAAGGTCTTGAAAGGAGGCAGCTGCAAACTTCAGATGGTGACAGTAGCTAGTGATAGATGGGCAGCAACTCTACAATGGGCCAAATGGTCCAAGATATACAAAGTACAGGTAAAGGGAAAAAAGCAAATAAGCCACTATACAAGATACTATTAACACCCCCCTCAAACTGAAGGTGGATCCGCTACATTGAGTTTGGAGAGATGGAAATCATGCATAGCTCTAGTTTGTGCCTTGGTGAAGAAGTCTGCAAGCTGAAGCTCTAAAGGCACAAACTCGAGATCAACCACCTATTGCTGCACGTGTGACTGGACATGTGATGCATCGACACCAATATGCTTCGTAAGCTCATGCTTCATTGGATCACGAGCATTGCTGATGGCGCTGGTGCTGTCAGAGTGCACTGTCGTAGGAGAGGAGATAGTGCCCCAAAATCTGCCAAAAGCCACCTCAACCATGTCACCTCAGCCGTCACAGAAGCCAACGCCCGCAACTCAGCCTCAGTACTAGAGCGGGGAAACAGCCTGCTGCTTCTTTGTGTTCCAGACAATCAAGGAAGAGCCAAGGAAGACACAATAGGCAGAGATGGACTTGCGATCAGAGGGATCACTAGCCCAGGAAGCATCAGACTGGCCTGAAGTTGCAAGGAGCTTGAGCGAGAGAAGAATAGACGGCGATCAATAGTACCACGAAGGTATCGTAGGACACGAAGGTGACTGTAGTGTATCTGAGTGGGAGCAGACATGAACTGACTCAGAATGTGAACATGAGAGATGTTGGGACAAGTAATACCAAGATAAACAAGACTCCCAACTAGGCGGCGATAGCGTGTAGAATCTACAAGAGGGTCACCATCTGTGGGACAAAGCTGAAGGTGCAGCTCCATGGGAGTGGCAAACGTGCGTTGATCAGTGAGACATGCACGATCAAGGAGGTCGTGAATGTATTTCCGCTGAGAGAGATAATAGCCCTCAGGTGTGGAACTGACCTTGATCCCAAGGAAGTACTGAAGAGGACCCAGATGAGACATCTGAAACTGCTCACCGAGGCGCGCCTTAACAAAGGAAACAAACTGAGGATCATCCCTGGTGATGAGCATATTATCCACATAAAGAAGTGTTCGACCACGAGGAGACTGGTGAACAAAGAGAGCACGGTCATGCTGACTCGCAGCAAAGCCAACAGCGGTAACAATAGAGGTGAAGCGCTCAAACTAGGCACGGGGGGCCTGCTTAAGCCCGTAAAGAGAACGACGAAGACGACAGACGCGACCATCAAGAAGAGAGTAGCCAGGAGGTGGATGCATGTAGACCTCACGTAGCTTACCGTGAAGAAAGGCGTTCTGCACGGCCACAAGAGTGTGAACAGTGGTCCGGTGGGCAATAGGGGCAAAAGTCTCCCCAAAGTCCACACCAGGCTTCTGCTGAAAGCCACGGGCAACAAGACGAGCCTTGTAGCGCACGAGAGAACCATAGAGCGAGTCTTGATCTTGTAGACCCACTTGTAGGTGATGGGTGTCACAGAAGAAGGGGAATAAGGTCCCAAGTGTGGGTACGCTCTAGGGCCGCAAGCTCCTCAGCCATAGCGAACTGCCACTTAGGATGAGTGATAGCATCACGAAAGGAAGTGGGCTCAGAAGTAGAGGTAGCCGGAGCAGCAAATCCATAGCGATCAGGATGGGGAATCGTGGCACCGATCATGAAGAGCGTACCGAGGTGGAGCTGGGGGAGGCTCCAATACAGAGACAGGCGAGCCTTAGAAGAAGAGGTTGGCGAAGGCAAAAAAGGTGTGGAAGTGTCAGGAGACTCGGGAACCGAAAGTGGAGCTGGTCCTAAAATGGAGAGAGAACTAGAAGAGGTGGACGACGAGAGTAATGGACACGAACAGGTGGATGAGAAATATGGAAGGGAGGTGGTGGTGGGCAAAAGGAAGGTGGTGGTGGGCAAGAAGGTGGTGGTGGTGGTGAAGAAAGCGGTGTCGGCAAAGGTGGTGGTAGAGGAGAAGGTGGTGTTGGTGGTGTCTGAGTAGGCAAAGGTGATTGGAATCTGGGAAAAGACAAGGGATCTGGTAGGGTAAGGAAAGAGAGGGAGTCATCAAATGACTGAGAATGAGAGGACGGATCAGGAGTAAAGTAAGGATGAGACTCATCAAAGATGACATCACGTGATACTCTGATTCGACGAGAAGCAGGATCCCAACAACGAGCACCTTTGCGCTCAGAGTCATAACCAAGAAAAACACACTTTGCTGATTGAGCAGTCAGTTTTGTGCGCTCACAAGGCTGAAGGACAAAGACAGCACATCCAAAAGAGCAAACATGACTATATGGGGAAGAATAGCCAAAAAGTCGCTCAAAGGCGGCGGCACCACCAAGGGCAACTGAGGGCCGAATGTTAATGAGATAGACTGCTGTACCCCAAAAGTGAGGAGGAACAAAAGAAGCAAGCATCATCGCACGAGTTGTCTCAAGGATGTGACGATGTTTGCGCTCAGCAACCCCATTCTGAGCATGGGCACCAGTGCAGGGATACTGGGGAAGCGTACCCTGCTCAAGAAGATACTGTCGAAGAGACGCAGACAAGTACTCGCCAACAGAATCAAGGCGAAAGACACGAACAGGAGAACCAAACTGAGTGTGAACCATAGCAGAGAAGGCCTTGTAAGCAAGCAAGACCTGAGCACGATATGTCAAAAGATAGAGCCAAGTATATCGAGAATAATCATCAACAAAGATGACATACAAACGGTACCCCCTTTCGACACGAAGGTGCTGGGCCCCATACGTCATAGTGAACTAAATCAAAAGGTCGAGAAGGCAGAGACACTGGTAGAATATGGAAGCTGTATCTGCTTGCCAAGCTTACAACCAATACATGAGGTTAGGGTGGTATCACCGGAAACCTTCCCAAGGACACCACGACTAACTATAGAAGAAAGACGGGACCCACACATGTGCCCTAACCGATGATGCCACTGAGCAAAACTGGTGGAGGCGGTGGTAGTGAAGGCAGTGGCATCAGTGGAAGTAGACGACTGGCGGCTGGAAACAGTAGAAGTGAAAGCGGAGGGAAGGCGAAGCCAGTCGAGCTCCCAAAGACGCGGGGAGTCACAGAGCCAGTGGCCAGTGCCAAGAAGAGTCCCCGTAGTGCGATCCTGAATGGAACAATGATCAGAATCAAGTATAACACGACAATGGTGATTAATAAGCTGACCAGCAGAAATAAGCTGTATATCAAGAGAAGGGACATGTGAAACAGATGGAACATAAAAAGATGTATGAAGAGTGCCTCGACCAGTGACAGGAAGACGTGTGCCATCTGCTGTCTTGATGGAAACGGGAGTAATAGGTGAGCTCAAAGGACAAAGGTAGGTAGGATCAGAGGTCATGTGGAAGGAAGCCCCTGAGTCGAGAATCCAGGGTTGTGATATACTTGAGCGAGGCTGAGTGGCTAGGCTGACGGTGTCAAGAGCTAAGACTGGACGAGCATCACGGCGCTCGATACGCTCCAGGCGCAAGCAGGCGAACATAGTTAGTCAACGAAGGAAGGGTCGCACCACCAGTAGGACCTGCCCCCCAGTGCCTCCACTTGTGCCCCTCCCGCGGTTCTGAGGCCGCTATGTGCAGCGCTCAATGGTGTGGCCAGACCGCTTGCACTAGTGGCAGGACAAGCAAGTAGACTGGGAACGAGCAGCAGCAGTAGTGGCTCCTCAGGTGTTGAGCCGAGGTTGTAGTAGAGACTGGCGCCGTCGGAGCTGCAGGAGCGGCGAGGACGGACGGGGCGGGCGAGAGACCACCACGAAAGCGAGTCTCCTCCGCCCGAACCAGGGTAAGACCTCGACCAGTGGAGGCTGCGGCGAGCGAGTCAAACTCAGGCCTAAGGTTCCTAAGGAACTCAAATAGGCGGCGACGTCTCTCAGCAGCCTGACGTAGAAGACAATAGTGACAGACACAACAGTAGTCTGGATCATGTGAGTCAAGCTGACGCCACACATCCGTGATGTGATGATAGAAGTCATCTGCGGTACTGTCCTGCTGAGCGAGCGAACTAGCAAGGTCCAGCAACGAAGTGTAGAGTGCATCACTGCTCGGTTCATAGAGAGACTGCACATGTGTGCACATCTCATGCGAGGAGGGCAAGCTGACAAGATCCAATCCAAGCTCAACCTTCATGCTGCCAATGAGGATAGCAACAACACAAGCCTTGTTCACCTGCCAGGCCTCCAATGTCTCAACATCTGCAACATATTGCTCCACAGCTTTGTCATAGGATTTCTTAGCGGCATCAGAAACATGAGTGCCATCTGCAGCGGGCTGAGGCTCCTCTAGAGTGATCGGATTAGGAGGTCGTGAAGGGACCCGGTGAGATGGCCCCAAAGACGATGACTGTCGAGACACACACGAAGCATGGGGGCCTGTGACCGGTAGTTTGTCCTATCAAAGACCACTTGTGGGAGCTGTATCAAACCAGGGAGGCCAGCTGGGGAAGCAGCTCCAGCGCCTACTGAGCTTGCCATGAAGAGGCGGCGAGGCGGTGACCGGAGTAGAGGCGGTCCGGCGCGACGCTGCCGGAACAGAGGCGACGCCGGGACGGCAGTGCTGGGGCTGCATCCCCCAGCACTGTGCAGTGGGCGGCATGGCCAGACCAGGGGCGGCGCGACGTGGCTTAAGCGGCACTCAGTGCGGTGCGTCCGAAGCAGGGGTGGCGTGCGTCGGCGAGGCAGGGCGGTGGGTGGCGCTCGTCGGCGGTGCGACGCGGCGTCAGCGAGGCAGTGCGACGCGGCGTGGCCGGAGCGCGGCGGTCCCCGGCGTGGTGCGAATCTGGCGAATCCGGTGCGGCGCGGATCTAGCTTAGGAGGAAGAGGAGGACGAATAGGAGAGTAGGAAGAGAAGGACGAAGAGGAGGCACGACGGCGGAGGTCGCCGGCGGCGACGCCGGCCGGTGAGGAACCCAGCGGCGGCTGCTGCGGAGGAAACCCTAAGGGGAGCTAGGGTTTAGGTCCATGGCTCTGATACCATGATAGATGGGCAGCAACTCTACAATCGGTCAAATGGGCCAAGATATACAAAGTCCAGGTAAAGGGAAAAATAGCAAATAAGCCCCTATACAAGATACTATTAACAGCTAGGACCATCAATGATGGCTAGGCTACGTAATTCTTTTTTTTTCTCGAACACGCAGGAGAGGCTACATAATTCTTCTTGATCTGCCCTTTTGTTTGCTTGTTTGCTGTTTTTTAATAGACATTTTGAGCCATCCTGTTGTTATTGCCGACTGACTGGATGCTAGGTGATGCTGTGCCAGCTATCAACTATGGTTATATATATGATAACATGTTGTGGTAATGCCGTGGGTGTTGGGATATCGTGTACTTTTTATTCATTACTTTATTTTTTGTGTTGTTTCACTATATACACCTTGTTGACATCAGCAATGCATTAATGTCATAATGTTTTCTTTTTATTCCAATATCCACTATTTCCATCAATGCTATGAGAGTGATAGCCAATAAAATCATTTCCCTTCAGTAACCATATGTACTTCAACTGCTATGTTTTTAAAAAGAAAAATATCGCACCTTCTTAAGGTAGTGTGTGGGAGAGGTATTGCTTTTGGAATTGATTTAAATCCATATACCCCAATCCAAACAGGCCATAAGTCCGTGGGCTTAAGACCTCTGAACCTTATGTTGATGGTACAATGATTTTCTATCTGCATCTAATCTCTATATTTTGTTCCTGGTTACTGGTTAGTACCCTTTACTTTCATAATTTAATACCTTATTTGTTTGTGCTATAGGAGTGGTCGCTTCCTCCTCCAATCACCAAAAAATATCTTGCCACCTTCTGCGGTATTAGAATCTGAAGAAGCTCTAAACAAAGGGAGTATAACAGCAACAGAGGTTTTTTTTAGCTTAAGGGCCAGAAGCGTCCTCCACTTATTTGCAGCAACCGGAAGGTTTCTAGGCCTAAAGGTTGTCAACTTGGTCAAATGGATTTTTGGATTCCTTTAGTCCTTTATGTTTGAAATCCTTCTATCCTTTGTTGTCAATCTATCAGCCCTTGGAGCTTAGCAAAATTCATGTTGCATGCTGGAAAATCTAGAACTTTGGATATACAACATTTGGAGCAGCAAAAAATCATGTTGCATATGAATAACCTAAAACCTTATTATGTAAGAACAATTATTTATCTGGTAATAAATTATTGAGAAAATATTTCTTATGCAATTTGTGAATTGAGATATCATACTTGATCTCACATTAACATTTGCTAGTCATGGGCTGGTAATATGTGGATTTGAAAAGAATATTTTGTCCAAGTATTTTTTTCTATTTGAATCCATAGATAATGACATTGTTGATATCTGCATCCGAATAAGCATATTGTTGTTCCAATTTAAATTTGAGTTTTCATAGCAAACATATGTCAATCTTGTACAACTTCATTTGTTTGTATATTCTACACCTTGAAAGATTGTAGCAATATTATAACGAGTAAGTAGCATATTCTAGAAAGTAATAATAACGTTGTAGCAGTTATGAAGTGTGATCTGCATAAAGTGAGTTTAGCGGTGTACATTGGAGGAGTAATTCATAGTAGCAATTATATGCTTCATCATCATAACCAGTAGTCGTCACTTAATCTGAACCCTATCCGAAAAAAGGTAGGGTGTTGTTTTTCTGCTCCTGCTGGTGTGTTCCTTATTGGGCTTGTTCATTCGCGATATGTTTATGGTGTGTGAATTTTGAACTCTGTTCAAACTGATTTGACTGCTTAATTTAATGTGACTGCAATGATTATAAGCATGAAACTTGCACAAACTATTTAAATTTAAGATGATTTTATTTGGATTTCGATGTAAAAACTTTTTTATCGGTACATGAAGATACCCACATCAAACATTGCGAATCTCAAAGTATATTAATAAGTATTGACTTTTGGGTGCCTAGGCAGTACATATATTTGGTAACACCAGCATTATTCTAACTGTACTTTGTTACCAAACTTTTCATTTGAGTTTTGTTTAATACCATTTGTTGGAACACAAAGAATGGCCTCAGTTGTGTATATGGCAGG
Organism: Raddia distichophylla; assembly: GCA_005191435.1. Lineage (NCBI taxonomy): Eukaryota > Viridiplantae > Streptophyta > Magnoliopsida > Poales > Poaceae > Raddia > Raddia distichophylla. The sequence continues at coordinate 1,520,494 of SPJY01012519.1, read as the reverse complement.
CAAGTATTTCTTATCTTTTGAAAAAAATACCTTTTGTGTGTCGTATTTTGACACTTTATACTGCATGTATTATGTAATGGTTTCTTTAGTGACCACTGAACCTTGTTTTTAGACTATTTAAATTCCAAATAGAAATCTAAAACGTAGATACTAATTTCTTATTCTGGTGGTTATTTCAGGTTTATTCTCAGACTCAGGTTACTCTGAAGATTCCAAAGTCCATACTGTATGGTTCAGATTTTATGGTCATGGGATTTCCTCACTGTGCAAATGCCTACTATCTGTTGATGCAACTTGATGACGGCCTTAAACCTGTTTTTCATCTGCTGGAGATACAGACTGATGGAGGCAACAGCTCTAATACTGATGCAACTACTGATGCAAAAGAAACTGTTCGGTTTAACAAGATTGATATTAGCCAGATGCAAATAGGCGAAAAGGAATGCAATGTAAATCTTTCTAATTTAGACAAATTAAAGGTGCGACAAAACATGGTGTACCATGACCAAAAGGTGGAGGATGGATCTCCCATGCAAAGCAGAGTCGATGAAGCTACTCCTTTACCTGCATTTTCTTCTGTTGTTAATGAAGTATTTGGATTTGTGCGAGGCGCTCCAAATACTCAGGATCAACATTTGCCATCTTGTAGTTTGCACTCTACTCATTTGAGTTCTCTTCAAGTTGCTCTTCTGGGGGCCAGAGGTAGCAGTGTCTCATCTGAGCTGGATGATGGCTTGCTACAGGCTGATATTAACACTGTAAAAGTTACTCCTGGTGTCAGTTTGAACAGTTATCTGCCAAGTAATTCAAAGTGTGCCCGGAATACAAAAGCCTTCTCTGGTCCAGGCCCTGCAGGTAACTCATCCAAGTTGGCAAATTGAAAAATGGTCATGACCTGAGCTCATTTAGATCACCAGGAAACCATTATATTGTATATGGAAGTAAATCTCATCAATTTGTTTAATCAAATAGCACAAGTGCTATGCTGCTGCCTAACTGTTAAACATTTTTAGTCTCCAATATTGAAATAACTTTTATTTTTTTTGTGTTGATTTTGATTGATGGGGGTGTTTCTTATTGCATCTATTTTTTTTCTTCGTAAATCAGCAGGGGTAGGGAATCTCTCTACTTCACACTTTGAAGTTGCTTCTAGAAAGCGGTCTCTTTCAGAATGCTTGCTTAATATCCCTTCATTACAACGATCACTGATCAATAATGGGCTTAGGAAGCGAAGAAAAGTGTCAGAATGTATGGATGACATTCTTACTTTGAAGGCATATTCATCAAACATGCAACCTAGAAAAACCCAATCCTATGGAAATATACTTGCAGAAGAAAATTGTTGCATCACAGCAAATATTTATGCATCTGTGCTTCTTCATGTCATAAAGCACTGTTCACTTTGTATCAAATATGCTCAGCTGACTGCCCAAATGGATTCTCGTATGATCCCATTCCCACATGTAGAAGAAGTGGGTCTGCGGACACCCTCCTCTAATCTTTGGTTGCGGTTACCTATTGCTCAAGATGCTCCCTGGGAGCGCGTATGCTTACACCTTGGTAAAACTGGAAGTATGTCTTGGGATGTCAGGTTCAATGATGATCCACATTATGGTGCACTTTGGAAACTCTATGGAGGTAGCACTACTACAGAATGGGGAACTCATGTTCACATGGCAAACACTTCTGAGGTGGATTCACACATCTCTTTGGATGAAGATGGGGTCATTTTGACATACAACACTGTTGAGGCTGATAGTATACAAACGCTTGTCTCAGATTTGCAACGGCTTTCAAACGCTCGCATATTTGCTTGTGGAATGCGGAGATTGATTGGTGTTAAAGTAGATGACAAGCTAGTTGACACCCAGACTGCTACAGTGATTAAGTTGCATTCCTCAAGAAATGTTAGCAGGGACAGGTTATCTGAACAAATAAGGAAATCTTTTAGGATTGAAGCTGTTGGTTTGACGAGCCTGTGGTTCAGTTATGGTTCCATGCCTATGATTCACTTTGTTGTTGAATGGGAAGCTGGTAAGAGCGGTTGCACGTTGCGTGTTTCTCCAGATCAAGTTTGGCCACATACAAAGGTTTGATTTTAACACATGCTAGCTGCCTCCTCAGAGAATATGCAACCATGCATTAATTATTGATTATTTTCGCTGAGTTATGACTTGAGCTTGCTCCACTTCGAACAACATATTGATTAAGAATGATATTGGAAAATTGCTACCTTGTCTTAGTTTTGCTGAGAACATGACCATATAACACAAGATTTGGTTTGTGAAAATTTGGGCTGAAAATGTTAGGTCACCACTCAGCATGTGTGCTTGTACAAATAAGTCTGACTATGCTAGTTATACATTCCTAATTTTAAAAACCATATTGGAAACTCTTATGCTACATTGAAATTGAGATTTCCATGTTTTTTTGTTACTCCTTATGATAATAAGTTATCATGATGCAGTTTTTGGAGGATTTTGTGAATGGAGGTGAGGTAGCATCATTCTTGGATTGCATCAGGCTTACAGAAGGACCTTTACTTGCCCTTGGTGGTGCAATTCGTCCTTCAAAGATGCCTGTTACTGTTCCTACTAATTACAGTTCTGTACCAAAGCAAAACAATCTTGTTTTGGCAAATGTCTCATCATCGCCTACTATGCATAATATATCTGTCCCAGTGGGTGCAGCAGTAGCAGCTCATTCAAACAATCATAATCTTCAGACTTCTTCCGTGCTCTCTTCTGCAGTACGGACTGGGTCTGGATTAAGTCCTAGTTCCTTGCTGCCTTTTGATGTTTCTATTGTGCTTCGTGGGCCATACTGGGTACGCATTATATATCGCAAAAAGTTTTCTGTTGACATGCGTTGCTTTGCTGGGGATCAGGTCTGGCTACAACCAGCAACCCCTCCAAAAGGTGGACCTTCAATTGGTGGATCTTTACCTTGCCCACAATTTCGACCTTTCATAATGGAGCATGTTGCGCAGGGTCTAAATGCTGTTGAGCCCAGCTCTCTGAATGCTAGACATACTGGTCGACACTTGAATGCTAGTGCCAATACTGTTCTTGGAAGTCAACAGCTAGGTGCTGTGAACCGCTTTACAGGTGCTCCTGTGGTAGCTAGGTCAACTTCAAGTGTAGGCAACCAGGTAGCAGCTAGCCTTAGTCGAGCAGGCAATGCCGTGTTAGCTTCTTCGGTATTCACTTCAGGAATTGCTGGAGCACCTGCACACCTCTCTCCTGGAAATAACCTTCCTGTTCATATGAAAGGAGAGTTGAACACAGCTTTTATTGGGCTTGGGGATGATGGTGGCTATGGTGGTTGCTGGGTTCCACTTGCTGCTCTTAAAAAGGTGTTACGGGGCATTCTTAAGTACCTTGGAGTTCTATGGTTGTTTTCGCAGTTGCCTGATCTTCTGAAAGAGATATTGGGGTCAGTTTTGAAAGATAATGAAGGTGCACTTTTGAATTTGGATCAGGAGCAGCCGGCATTGCGCTTCTTTGTGGGGTAAGATGCATTTTATTTATATTACCTAGATAGATACAGCATTTACCTTGTACTATTTTGAAATCCAAAATATCCCTAGCTTTTATAGCCTAATATAATGTAACTTCTCGTGAGTGCATGTCTAAATGCTTGTTTCAAACAAATGAAAAATTCATAGGGACTAGTGCAAAATATGTAATATGTTAATCAAATAACCATTTTTTACATTAATCTTCTAACGCTGAATGATACGCTTTTTTTGCTACATGTTTTGAATATCATAGAATAGCACTTGTATCATGTTAATCAGATAACCATTTTTTACATTAATCTTCTAATGTGGAACGATATTTTTCTTGCTACGTGTTATAAATAGCACTTGTATTCATTTGGGGGCCTATAGGCCAATATATATACATGTTCAAAGTGTATAATAAGAAATACCATATACACATGAAAGGTCACAAGACTACCAATGAGGTGATGGTACTTAGTTGGACCCACAAGAGGTTCACCATCAGTGTGCCAATGATGGACTTTAAGCTTCATCAAAGTCTAGCTGCCCAATGATCAGTAAGAGATAAAAATCTTGAATATACTTCTTCTGGGATGAAAAGAAATTCTCTAGTGTAGAAGTAAACTCAATCCCAAGGAAGTAGTGAATAGGACTTGAATCAGAGTATCAGACATGCGAAACTGCTCGTGAAGACGAACCTTGACAAAATCAGAAATGATCATGTCATCACCATAGGGCAGAAGAAAAGTTAGACCAGGTGTGAAACAAAAAGCGCAGGATCGTGATCACTAACAGAAAAACCTGTTGTAGCGACTACCAAATTAAAACGTTGAAAGCAGGTCGGTGAGGTTGCTTTAGCTTATATAAAGAACGACGAGCGAAGAACCATATCTTTAGGAAGAAAATACACTGGGAAAGGCTACATGAAGACCTTGTGTAACTCTCCATTAAGAAAGGCATTTTGGACATCAAGCTGGTAGGTAGATAGGCTATGTACAAACAGAGGTCACAACAAAAAGAGTGCAAATAGTTGTCATATGAGCGACAATAGCTTATAAGTTTCATCATACTCACGACCATGCTCCTGCTAAAAACCATGAGCAATAAGACAAGCTTTGAAGCGCTCATGAGATCCATTAGAGCAAGTCATAACCTTACAAATCTACTTGCACGTGATGCGTCTTATCAGAGGGAAGATGTTTGGTACAATCCCAAACCTCCTCCTCAGAGATGTGCGCATCCAAATCAGCAAGCTCACAAGACTCAATCCTAGCCAATCCAAATTAATTGTATGGTTCCGGTCCAAACTAGACCCGAGCAGACCATTAACAAAATCAAGAATCACCTTTGCCTTGTCCTCATGGCTAGTGAGGATCTGATCATTAGAGACAAGCTTGGAAATAAAATTCTTCTTTTTGTGAAAACGAACATGGAGATGGAATAAGGCTGTGTTGGCATCCCCATCCTTAAGCCAACCGATCCGAGAGCGGATCCTAGCCATTGTCCACAAGAGGGGGCAATGCTTTTTAAGGCAAGTAAGAAACCACCGCTCAATGACAGAAAGGGTGCGGCTGTCCTGAGCAATTTCCAGCTGGTGCAAAATCTCCTTGGTTATACCAAGCTGTGAACGGACGTGGCCAACCTTCGTTTGACTCCAACTTTGCAGCCCTCTAGCAGCAGCTTTGAGCTTCACAGAAAGGGTCTCAATGAGGCAGGAATGCATGGGTACAGAAGCCCACGCCTGCTCAACCGCCTCACTAAAACCATCCAGCTTCGGCCAAAAGGATTCAAAGTGAAACCTCCTCCTTCCGAGTTTAATGTCATTCAGCCCCAAGATAAGTGGGCAGTGATCAATGTTAGATATGTATGTGACTAAATCTGTAATTAGCCCTTAGGGGTGATAACTATATATAGAGTCCTCATGGGCTAGATGGGCCAACAATATATATGGGCCTTGATATACTTGACACCTCCCTTCAAACTCAAAGGTGGAAGCGGATGATCTGAAGCGTTGAGTTTGAGTAAGTGAATTCGATGTTCTCGAGTTTGTGCTTTAGTGAAAAAGTCTGCCACTTGCAGTTCCGAGGGCACATACTGGAGATCAATTGTTTTCTGATGAAAATGTGACCGAGTAAAAGAGGCATCAACGCCGATATGCTTTGTAAGTTCATTCTTCACAGGATCATTAGCAATCTGTATAGCTCCAGTATTATCACAGAGAAGAGGTGTAGGAGTATCACAAGTAATACCGAAATCAGCTAACAACCAACGAAGCCGTATAATTTCTAAAGTGGTAGTGGCAAGTGCTCGAAGTTTTGCATCTGTACTAAACCGAGACACAGCTGCCTGCTTCTTGGACTTCCATGCAAGAGAAGAGCTAAGAAGAATACAATAACATGTGATAGAACGACGATCTGTTGGATCACTCACCCAAGTGGAGTCCGAGTAAGCGTGAAGCTGAAGTGGACTATCACAAGCATAGAACAAACACTGAGATGTTGTCCCCCTTAAGTATCTTAGCACACGAAGCAAATGTCCATAATGGACTGAAGTGGGAGTACTAACAAATTGACTCAAAATGTGAACAGCATGAGCAATATCAGGTCTGGCAACAGTGAGATAAATAAGGCTGCCCACAATATGCCGATATCGAGTGGGATCCTCCAGAGGTGTACCATCAGTCGATCGAAGCTGTATGTGAAGATCCATAGGTGTTGTAGCCGTTCTATTATCAGTAATACCAGATCGAGTAATATGATCTTGTATGTGTTTGGACTAGGAAAGATAATATTCCTTTGCGGAATGGAACACCTCAATTCCTAAGAAATAACTGAGAGGAAACAAATCAGACATCTGAAATTGCTCACCAAGTTGCTTCACATGAGAAATGTATTCCGTATCATCTCCTGTAATTAAAATATCATCAACATATAACAGAAGCAAAGTACGTCCACGAGGAGAAAGATGAATAGATAAAGCAGGGTCATGCTCACTAGGTGAAAAACCAGCAGCGCATATCATAGATACAAAGCGCTCAAACCAAGCACGAGGAGCTTGTTTAGTTAATGATACGCTTTTCTTGCTACGTGTTATGAATGTTAGAATAGCTATTTGTATAGGACTTCCCTGCTATTGTATAGTTCTATAGGGGCCTTTTTCTTATTTGCCTTCTCTCCTGTACATGTACATTACGGCCCATTTTGGGCCCATCTATCTTGAGCAGCTCATTCTACCTCTTCTAACATGGTATCAAGCTAGGGTTAGGGTTTCCCCACCCCCAAGCCGCCGCCACCCCTGCTCCCGGCTGTTCGGCTGCCGGCGGCGCCGCCGCCGTCGCCGAAGGATCCTACTCCCGCGCGGCGTCACCCTTTTCTCGCCTCCCGCGCCGCCAGAATACTAGAGGCTTCCTGATAAGTGGATGGCTCATGAACAATAGCAGTCACACGTAAAAAACCATACTTGTCAGGAGGCCCAATAGTAGTACGATCTCGTAGATTATATTGTGGACCAACCTGTAACTCAGGAAGGAGTATGTGACTCATTAATATTATCAGAAACATCATGAGCAAGAGCATCAGGACTGGCCGAGGTGTTAGGACTAGATGGAAGAACTGCAGGATCTGTGGGACGTCGAGTGTAAACATGTATGATGGGTGGTTTAGAAGGTGAAGGTGGCGCTGGAGTAGATGGAGACACATGTGGGGTAGGTGTTATGGAGACAAAAGAATCAAGGAGCGAGTGTAACAGGAGTATCATGGAATAAGAGGAAGATGCAGAAATGATGTGTACTCGCAGGGACAATATAAGGGCCGAGTAGAGGGATTATAAAAGAAAGGACGATCCTCAACAAAGGTCACATCACGAGAAATACGTATGCGACGAGAAGACGGATCATAACACCGATATCCTTTATGCTCAGGACTATACCCCAGAAAAACACACTCAACGGATTGTGCAGTCAACTTAGTCCGCTCACGAGGTGCAAGCAAAAGATAGCACGTACATCCAAAAACACGAAGATGATCATAGTTAGGAGTACCAAAAAGTACTTCACCGGGACATTTACCAGACAGTTTGGATGATGATTGTCTATTGATGAGATAAACTGCAATAGAAACAGGTTCGCCCCAAAAATGAGAAGGAACAAAAGAGGAAATCAATAGTGTTTGAGCAGTCTCTATAAGTTGACGATATTTGCGTTCAGCAACACCATTCTGGGCATGAGCGCCAGGAGAAGAGAGCTGAGCAAGAATACCCTCAGATGTCCAAAACTGGCAGAATATATCAAACAAATAGTCACCACCAGAGTCAGAATGAAAAACTCTGACAGGAGTAGAAAACTGAGTATGAACCATGCGAGCAAAAGGCTGGTAAATGGAACACATTTGAGAACGGTGTTTCATTAAATAAATTCAAGTATAACGAGAATGATCATTGATAAAAATTACATAATATTTATGACCACCCTTTGTAGCAAAAGGTGCAGGACCCCGTACATCTGAATGAATAAGATCAAAAGGTCTAGCTGAATGAGAAACACTGGAGGAATAAGGAAGTTGTATCTGTTTTCCAAGTTTGCAACCCTTACAATGAAAGCTAGACTCGATAGATGTATGACCTAAACAACCTGTTTTTATTTATGTGGACAAACGAGACCCACACAGATGATGCCACTTGGCGAAGGAAGAACCGGAGAGAAGCAGCGGATGACACATGAGCGGTAGAAGCCGCAGAAGAAGGAAGATGTAAGGTGTCCAAAATGTAGAGGCTAAGAGCACCTTTACGTTGATGGCCAGTCCCAATCACATCCCCGCTTCGACGATTCTGAATAAAACTAGATGAGTCATCAAAGCCAACAAAACAATTTTGATTGGTAACTTGACTTGATCAGTCCCAGTTGATTGCCTGCAAGTGAGTCACTGATGGTGCTTCTGTTCAAATAGTTGATGGTACATCTTGTCATATCACTCATCAGGGTTCTCTTTGCAATTCTCATTTTTCTGTTCCCGATGTTTCTTTTGTACCTCAATTGTCGATGAATCTTCTACTTGAAGACGACGACCGATCTGGACGGAGAAGATGGAGGCGACTTGAGGATCTACACGGCACGACGGCCTAGACGGCGACCGCGATTGGACGGCGACCGCGTGACGGCCTGGATGGTGACTGACGGCGACCGTGACTGGACGGCGGCCGTGCGACTTGTGACGGTCTGGGTGGCGACGGCGCGACGGCCTGGGCGGTGACGGCGACGGCTTGGACACCGACGGCGACTGCACGATGGCCTGGAGGGTGACCGCGACTATGGAGGCAGCGGTCTGGACGGTGAGGATCTAAGGCACGGGTTGATCTGGACGGTAAGGATCTGAGGCATGGGTTGAATCTGGATTAGATTAGAAGAACCCTAACCCTAATCTTGGTAAACCATGCTTCGATACCATGTGACTAACCTCAGGTTCTCAGATCTGTAATTAGCCCTTAGGGGTGATAACTATATATAGAGTCCTCATGGACTAGATGGGCCAACAATATATATGGGCCTTGATATACTTGACAATGTATAGGCTTTATGGGCTGTGTTGTCCTTGTACATATGGGGCTAGGCCCATTTATCTATTGTGTTTGGGTTTACCTGTACTCTGTATATATACTAGCCCCTAGCCTCATATCAATACACAAGTGCTATTCCTAACATGGTATCAGAGCGTTTTCTAGGGTTAGGGTAACCTCTTGTCTCCCTAGCTGCCGCCGATCCTATTGCGTGTTGCACTTGCACTTGCACTTGCATGCACCATCACCACCACCATCGTTCCTGCTGCTCTTTGTCTTGTGCAGTTCGTCATCAGCTCGTTGTCGTCGTCACCTCGCCTCTGGGGGCGTCGACTCTACTGTCTATGCATCTCTCGCCGCCTCGGGTTATCGCCGTTGCCTTGTTCTGGCCACGACCGCCCCCTATTTCTTTTGTTCCGATCGTCGCCGACCAGATCTGGTCACTGTTGGCCTTGTTCTGGACGACGCCGTCCCGATCTGGCTTCCTCCGTGCTGTGCTTGCTATAGGCCGTCGCTGTTTGTGGTCGCCGTCGCTTGTTGGTGCCGCTCATCGGACCTTCGCCGGCCGCCGCGCCACGCCGTTAAGGCTCCTCGTCGGAGCCCACCGCCGCCGAAGCTCCTCTCGCCTGCAGCCGAGCCTCCTCGCCTTGCCGCCGCCTCCGTCTGTGCTTGTCGGTGTGGGTGGGTGAGTTTGTTTTGGGTTGGCTTGGAGTGTGTGGTTTGGGTTGGTGTTGAGTAAAACAAAAGGCAAAAAAAAAAGAAAAGAAAGAAAGACAAAAATGTCGTCAGGCACTGTTTTTGTTCCTAGATGCCCCGTGCTTTTTGATGGGCTTAGTTATTAGAATTAAACCCAGCACATGCGCATTCAAATGCATGGACAACGCCTCTGGGATTTTCTTACTAGCGAGCTGATCCCTCCGTGCTGATCCCATTGCGTCCTGATCCCTCCGTGCTGCCTTCTTCGTCGTCTACAAGTGTTGCTAATGCTGATAAAGTCTCTGATGAGTATAAGGAGGCTATGGAGTCTTACAATTCTCAGTACACCGTTTACAAATTTTGGTCTGATGAGGATGCTCGTGCCTCTGTTATTTTGATAGCCAGGATGGAGATGCATCTTACTGGAATAGTGGTATCTTTGACTTCTGCTCAGCTGATGGGGTTCCATCTTCGGGATCAGTACGAGCCCTCGGGTGACTCTTAGTACCTTGCTGCTCTTCGCCATGAAAAGTCTCTACAACAGTGTGATTCTACGCTGGATGAGTTTTGCACTCAACTTTCCACGGTATGATGTCAGTTGGACTCTTTGTATGCTGCTCTTGATACCGGAGAAAATCATGATCTCCGGACTTGTGCTTGTTGTCAGCTCCAGCGATCCCGTTTGGAGCTCTGTCATTACTACGACTTTGTTATACGTCTTCGGCTTGAGTTTGAGGAAGTTCGTGCGCAGCTTCTTGCCCGTCATCCTCGTGTCACTATGCTGGAGGCTCTCTTTGCTCTTCGTACCAACGGAGCCACAGGCTAGGAGAGCATCCGGAGCGGGCTCAGGTGGGTGGTCAGTCACCAGGGCAACCCTCGAAGCAATGGCATTGGGCCTCGCAAAGAGCGCCAAGTCAAAAGCTGCCTGGGAACCCGAGGAAGCCGCCAAATCAACAAGAGGATTTGCATGGCGCGTGAGCACCGCGCCGCAAGGGATGACGAACGGCATGGGCTCTTCGGGCTCTTCACTAGCACTACTAACAACAGCCACGTGTTGGTTATCTGCCAGGCTCAGTCCTAGGCGCGCATGCACGGGAACACGCGGACCTTCCCAAGGATCATCCGCCATGCCTCGGAACAGGCCACCACGCCTGCGCCACCATCGATGTTTACGCGGACCTCGGCCATCCCCAACCGGAGGAGGAGAATCCTCATCCCTCAACGACCGAAGGATAGGCGTAACCAAGATGTCGATGGGATAGGCCAGCGTCCGCTTCAAAGGGGGGGTCCCTCAACAACGATCGGGGGCTCGATGATGAGAAGCTCCGTGGAGGTGGGGATGAGACTTGGCTGAGAACACCAAGCCGTCACTTTGAATGAAAAACGATCATGAAACTCAACCGAATCCTGATGAGCATCACTGATCCAACAAGACTCATTCAGCAACTGCTCCACGGTTGAGAGCTCCCATGCATGGCCAGGTATGCCGCGAACCACGACGTCGATAGGAAACGACGCTGGTGGCGAGAGCACGCCTAGACCAGCACGTAAAGTGAAACCGATACGACGAAAGAATGGGAGCAGGCTTGCCTTATTGAAGACGGAGTCAGCCACTGCCTCATCAGGGAGGATTAGCAAGAAACTCAGACAACGTGTGATGAATCTCTAGGAAGTTGGGGCTCAGATTGAAAATCCTGGCTAAATCAGCCGCCAGCTAGTCCGACCGAATAGCCGGCCCGTCGCCAACCACCGAGACAAGCACAGCCAGAGCCTATTGACACAGATCGTCCTCTCTTCGAGCAAGGCTGGCAGAGTAGTCGATGATCCGCCGCGGCTTCAACGTCGGTTCAGCTAAGGTGACATTGGTGGCATCCTCAAGACCAAAGGCATTGGAAGCATGCCCAGTATCCTCGCTGCCGCAGACTTCAATCGGTGGAGGGGGCAGGACACCAAGGTCACAGCCAACAGCTCGACGCCTGCATCGACAAGGTCGCCTACCACGAAGGCCAGCAACAACACCACCATTAGAGGCCTCCAAAAAGCACGCACCTGGACGAGCTGGCAACCCAATGTCCATCGCAACAGAGTCCACCGCAGCAGAAGGAGACTGCTCAATCATAGAGGGAGGCGTCACGCTGAGAGAAGGCTTTGCGGACACCTGCGCATGGGGGCGCCAACACTTCACTCGGCTGGGGGGCGCAACGCCAGAGCAAGGAGGGCAGTCACGAGCACGGTGTCCCATGGAGTGGCAACGAAAACAGCGAGGTTGATTCTGACACTCTGCCGCACGGTGGGAATGAGAGAAACAGTTGAAACACCTTCCACGAAGATCCGCTGGCACTTGGCGATGTGGACGGACTACCGTCGCCGAACAGCTGCATCTTCTCCGGGAGCGGCGGCTCTCGACCACCTGCCAGCTGACACTGCTCAAATCACCAGACCGAGCACCCGACACTCGCTGTACAGGAGTCGCTTGGAACACGGCCGGCAACTGGACATCCGTCAAGGAAGGTGGCGAAGTAGCCAGCGGCGCCTCAACTGGTCTTGACCATAAAACCGCATTTTTATAGGACTGGGCTGTGAGAAGGACATCCCAACTAGAAGCGGAGCCGCTGGCGGAAGAGGACGGGCTAACATCAAGCCATCGCACCTGCTTCGACCGGCCAGAAGAGAGGAAGGGCCGCGCCCCTAGGGAGAGGGAGGAAGGCTGGGGAGAGGGAGCGGCCGCCGGCGTGGAGGCGCGTGAGGGCAGGGGAGGCGAACGGATGTGGGGAGGTGAGCAGGCGCGGGTAGAAGGACAGGAGCGCGAGCCATCTCGCGCTGGTGCTGTATTCAATCAAATCATACTTCGTCTAACATCTACCATCGTAGCATCCATTACTCTAAGCATTATCATCATCATCATCAGGCTTGGGAGCATGCAATAGCAAGGGATTAGGATATGACGGACAAGGAAGCTCACCAGTAGAAAATCCTAGACGTGTGGAGACATAAGGGAAGAGCTCAATCCTGATTGTTGAGACCAGCAAAAATCATGGAGCAGCAAGGAACAGTAATGGTGCTCGAGGAGCACAAACATGGCTGTTGCTGTTTCATGTTTTGTTGATATCTCCAATCCTCTAGAGTTTGTGGCCACTGATGCTGTTGCTTGTTGTTTGCAGTCCCACCACTATCTTTCGATGGCTGAGAGAAAGAGGGTGAGGAGGAATCATGAGTGCGAAACAGAGTTCATGGTATGAATATATGTCAGGCCCTTACAGAGGGCTACCTGGGACTGAGATGGAATGAAATCTGGGAGGGGGAGTTACACATGGGTCACCTAGTTGGCTGGCAGCATATTTTTTTCCTGCTCTTATTTGTTCTTATCTCTTTTTAATTGGGTGAAAGTCCCTGTTTTATTTGCTGCATGCGCTGTATCCCAAACTAGCATAATGAAGAACTCTACCCCATTTTTATTCACCTGTGAAAATGGAAAATTGTTTCCCCGAAATTTTGGCGGTTATTCGGACTATCACTGTTACCATTGGGATTTGATATAATTTTTTACAATTTTGTAATGCATTTGAATTTTGAAAACGTTTGCACAATTTTTTGTTACAATTTTTTTGGCACATACAAATGTGCAAGTTCAAATTTTGATTATAAATTTCGTCTGGAAAAAACCCCACATATTTAGTAATGGCTGGTTTTCTCTTGTATCGCTACCCTCTTGTTTTAGAAATGAGATTATTTTCCATTCCTGTGCATAGTTTTCAAACCCAGATAGGACTGCTAGTTTAACTGGAAAAAACTAGAACCGGAGGTCTTGCCAGTTTGGCCAAACCGGTTCAAGAGGACGCTATAGGGGATACTCTGAGGCAGCACAGTGACACGGACAAGGGGGAGGCAGTGATGCTTCGGGGGCTTGGTCGCTTGAGGAAGATGTTGAGTCGTTGGGTTGTGGGGCTTGAGGGAGGCGGCATGGCGTTGGGAGCCAAGGCTGGGGAGGTCTCTGGGCATCAGGGATGGCGGTGCACCATCGGGCTTTGTGGGAAAGATGGTGGTGAGGACGTTGGGGGAGTCTAGGAGGGGGACGACTAAAGAGAGGGTGGTGCTACCCACCGGGTTGTAGTTAGGATGAGAGGTGTGAGTTGCAGTGTAGGGCAAAAACGGTCGGTAGAGTGGAAACAGGGAAGTGGACATTGGAGAGGAAGCTAGGATTTGTGGATTAAAGTGGTAGCCTGCTAAGTGGATGGGCTAACGGTTAGGCTAGAAATTGTGCCATGTGGAGTTCGGTGTGAAAATGGGCTATAAACATGGTGGGCTGTGCAGGTTGGGATTGGAATTTGGAGAATGGCCCATCGTCTTGAACTGGTGAACCGTGAATCAAAGCACGGGACCTTTTGATGTCTGGTCTAGTTTTAAAAGCTATGCGCCAATGGCCCATGTGGCCCCTATCCTCACCGTACTGGGATCTTGGCGACTATTTCTTAAATTACTTGCTAAAGGAAAGCGTGTAAGCTTGTTCGGAGTGGCTAAGCTGAATGAATAAGCTGCGTGAGGTAGATTGAGTTGAATGTCAAACCGGAATTTGATAGATTTTTGAATCTTGTTCTCAAAGCTGGTTGTTTTATTTATGTTATTTTTTAAGAGCTTTACAGATGGCTTCATGACAATAAAAACTGGATTAAGAAAGTTAAATATATATTTTTTGTCGATTAAGCTCAAGCCACTCAGGACATGCTTTATCTCTAACCACTGCTTGCACCAGCTGTTGACACGATTGTTATGTGAACTATCAGGGGCAGACACAACCAAAAATAATGGGAGGGGCTGACAATTAAGGGACACTCAAATTACCTTCTTACTTTCTATTTTACACCAAAAATTATAGGTAGGTCTAAAGACAGCCCTGATCCACTTCTAGATCCGCACATGCGAACAATAGTATGGTGTAGTTTAGCATGCTACAGTTCCACTACGTATGAGCATTTTTTAAGCAAAGAAGAGATGCTATATTGTTAAAGCATGCACTTGTTTTTATGTACTACAAAATTTTTGATGTTAGCAAATATATACAGCAGACTTCTTTCTATGCAACATATACAAGCGCTAGCTTTGATTGGATAGTGCAGATCATTGGTAGTTTTGTTTTGAACTGTAAACTAAAGCCTTGGATTGAGTGCTGGGAGATACGAAGGGTTAAAATCACATGTTCATATGCATTTTTTCTAGTTTTTATCACATCAACAAAGCTAAACTGATATTTACATGCTATTCAGCTAAGATTCACCCTATTTGCTTTACTCCTCTAAATATGTGTAGATTTCTGAACAGATGCTCTTAGCTGCTGATGTTCTCACATTTGTATGCTGCAGTGGTTATGTCTTTGCAGTTAGCGTCCATCGGGTTCAACTGCTGCTTCAAGTTCTTAATGTGAAACGGTTTCATCACCAGCAACAGCAACAACAGCAGCAAGCTCCTCAGAATCAGAGCAGTGCTCAGGAAGAGCTAGCACCGTCTGAAACAAGTGAGATCTGTGACTACTTTAGTCGACGTGTTGCCTGTGAACCTTATGACGCTTCAAGGGTTGCTTCTTTTATCACTTTGCTTACCTTGCCTATCTCCATTCTACGTGAGTTTATAAAGCTAATTGCATGGAAGAAAAGTTTGTCCCAGGTTCATGGGGACACTGCTACTGCACAAAGGGCACGGATTGAGCTTTGTTTGGAAAAGCACCCAACATCAGTTTCAGATGATTACACTGAAAGATCTTCATCAAAGAGCAATATTCAGTATGACAGGGCCAACAATTCAGTAGATTTTGCTCTAACCTTCGTGCTTGAACATACTGTTATACCACACATGAACACATCTGGTGGAGCTGCTTGGTTGCCGTATTGTGTTTCTTTGAGATTAAAATACACCTTTGGGGACAATAGTCACATCACGTTGCTTTCGATGAATGGGAGTCATGGCGGTAGGTCTTGCTGGTCGCATCAGGAGGATTGGGACAGGTGTAAGCAGAGGGTTGCCAGAGCTGTTGAAACTGTTAATGGATCCCCAGCAATTGGAGATACAGGCAATGAAAGACTACGAATGGTTGCTGAGATGGTCCAAAAGCAACTACAATTCTGCCTATTGCAGCAGTGAACATATTTCAGATGCTTGCAGTCAGACTAGAAAAATTTTGATTGGTAATGAATTTGTCAACAGGGTTTATACACACAACCTGACCATGTGAAACTTGTTCACTGCTGGAGACGCAAAGATGTTCATTATAGTGGTTAACATAGTGATTCTTCGGCCGAAGGCTTGTGATGTTTATACTATTGGTTAGGTTAATAAATCTTTGAAGCTAGCTGCTGCTGACTAGCTACAACTCACCTTGCATGCCTCAAAAGTGTGAAAAGTATGTTTGAACATGATACAGCATTTCAGGATAACGAAACAGCATGGTCTAGTTGCTCAGTGTCTCATGTGGAGTAGCTAGGTATAGGTGCTTTTACTAATGTAATCTTTCAAACATTTTGAAAGGATTCCGTTAGAGCATCTGCAGCGGTCACCCTAAAATATTGTAGTTAATAGTGAAATGGAGTGTGGAGATGGAGTGGCGGATATAAATGCTCTTAGTAACTAGGTATAGATTGGATGCTTGGTTGTTAACCTCGGACGCTCGGAGATTGGCTCCTTGTACCTTGTATGTAAAACTCCTAATACATGGTTGGATCCGTACAAAAAAAGAGGAGATTGCTGAGATGATTTTGATTTAAACCATACTGGAAGGTATAGTTAACTTAGCACCGTGCCAAAATTTGGGCCTTGCCTGAGGCACATGTAATGGGGGCTAATGGTAGAGTTTGTTTTATAGTGATTGTCTGAAATTGGCTAGAATTTAAAGTGGCGTAATCTCAAATTTTACTGTCTTGTAGACTTGTAGGTAATGATCCAAATAACATGTAAATATTTATGATTTAGATTGATGCTAATTGTAAGTTTGTAAAGAATCGGACGTACAAGACCGAGAATGAATTGGGCTTTTGAAGTTTTTCCTTTTAGTTTTACCTTTTTTATATTTATACTTGTGTCAAGTCATAAAAAATTAATAAATACGGAGGCTAAAGACTAATGATTTGAATACATTTAGTTAATCTAGGTGATAGCAATGTTGATGAGTAACAAATATAACTATGCAAACAGGAACAGATAACCTCGAAAAGAATTAGCAAGATTCATATCAAAAGCAATCAGTACATGGCAAGAGGATAAACAGCATAATAATTATCGCATAATAGAGATTCATATTCATATAAGAACATAAAGAGGTAAACCACACAGCAAGGACTAGCTATCTTTTGAGCTAATCTTCTCTTCACTCGTGCTTGCTAACTCCTCTCTTGAGGTGGCAAGCACCAATGCCACGCGCAAGTTTGCTCAGGCCTTCTCTCAACCTTTGTTGACAAGATCATTTATACAGGATGCCTCCCACGCCACTTAGGTGTCGGCAAGAACCAAGAGTAGCAAAACATAGATGAATTGGTCATTTCAGATTAATCCACACCTTGATGGACACTCTCAAGGACTTAATTAGATATCGAGGACTTGTGGCTAAACGACACACCTGTAAGCTCACTCCACACTATCACTCTCCCTTGGATTTTAAATCTCTTTAGTGGGCAAGTTTCTCACTTCCCTCACAAAATACCCCTTGGGCATATATAATTAGGTTCTGATCTATTCCACTTGTTTTTAAATAGGCTCAACTTTTAAAATTACTAGTCGTTAAAGAATGGTAATAGTTGGCAAAACGTTTGGGAAAACACTCAGAAAAGCTCCAAAGCATCTATGAGAAATACCCTAAACAATATGACCCCTGAGCCAAATAGTCTAGTCATCAATCCCTAGTGCTTCACAAACCGTCTAGCCCTTGGCTTGGATTGTCTACTGCCACATCTCTGGTCAATTCACCGCTTAAATCCTAATACCACCTAAGACTGTCCGACCCTAGATTGTCTGCCTAATAGTATGAACTCTATGTTACATTGAGATCATTCACGAAGACCTCCCGAAACCCCCTTGACCCAAACCTAACCACCCTAGAGATCAACAAGGATCAACCTAGGGATAAGAGTGCACAATCCTCGTCCCCATGGTGATCAAAACATCTTGATCCCCTCTTAATAGTACGTTACTCTATTATGCTAATCCAATTTTTCAACCAACACTAAGATCGTCAAAAGACTAGGAGAAATCCTTCGCCCTACACTAGACATGCATTTACCTTGCAATTCCATGCATCAATCTTTGATGCCTCGTACATGACAACCTTTGAAACCCGATAATGCCTTCGTCTCGTGAACCTCGACTTGATCATCTCATGAGACTCTCCCATCCTATCAACTTTGACTTGATCATCCGACCGATGATTCTCCCATCAAATCGATCTAAACTCCGTTGTCAACTCTTGGTGACACTCCGTCTTATTGATATTGACTTAGTCATCGTCTCCTCTTTGGTTATCGCCACTTTCCAATGCAATCTCTATTCCCCCGGTGATTCTCCCATGGCGGTGGGCTAGTAGGTGTGATTCCCCGTCCGCATCACCACCCAGTGCCAATTAGAGGCCCATAACGGTAACGGTTGTGGGAGCCGAACCTGGTATGGATGGCTCGACGTGTGCTCTAGAGAAGTAAGTGTTCCGATGCTTTGTATGATAGTTTAAGGTAGTAAGAATTCCTTATTTGCCATTGGCGAAGTTTCAGTTTCCTTATTTGCCATCCGGAAATTTGGTCTTCCTTATTTGCCATCCAACTAAATTTCGATGCCCTATTTGCCACTCCGTTCGCTTATCACCGTTAAGTGGCCGTTAGCTTGTCAATTTTTAGCAATACGGACGATTTTACCCCTCCTTACTCCCAGTGGCAAATAATAAAGGAGAACCCAATTAAGGGGCATGAAATAATTGCCCCCTCAATTGGGGGGTAAATAATTAAATCTCCCCGCAGCCGTGCGGTGGCGACCGGGCCACGAGCAGGGCGGGTCGCCGCGGGGCATAGCGCGGCGTCGGGGGCAGGGGAGCAGAGCGTGGCGGCGGCCCCAGATCGGAGGGCGGGTCGCCGCGGGGCAGAGCGCGGCGTCGGGGGCAGGGGGCAGAGCGCGGCGGCGGCCCCAGATCGGAGGCCATGTCGCCGCGGCGTCGAGCGGAGCGGAGCGGAGCGCGGCGGGGCAGGCCTGGGCGCGGCCTGGATCAAGGCCTGGGCGCGGGGGCAGTCGGCCTCAAGGCCTGGGCGCGGCTCGGGCGTGGCGGAGCGCGGCGTCGTGTCGCCGTGGCGGAGGGCAGGCCTGGGCGCGGCAACCGCACGGCGGGCCGGAATCAAGGGGGCGGCGCGGCGTCGGCCCTCAAGGCTGCATCCCGACCAGCGAGGTAGCCCCCTTTCCATTGTCCTGGTTCTCCCTTGTTCTATGTTTCCTCTTTGTATGAAGTGTTGAATGGATTAGAAGTTGTCCAGATTGAACCATACAATCTTTTTTGGTTTGCTGCTTTGAATTACAGGATGGATCCAAATTCAAGTGCGGTTGAACTTGAACTGTGTATGGTTGACTGGTTGGCGGTTCATTTGTCATGTGGTTGGATGCTGTCAAATTTAAATGAAATTATGCCATTATGTTGTAATGAAATTTTGTCATTATGTCGAATAGAAATAAAACTGTCATTATGTTAAATTTACCTAAAATGTTGTCAAATTAAAAATAAATTATGTCAAATTTTATTAAAATTCCACCAAATTTAAATATTTCAAATAGTTTAAAATTAAAACAAAATTTACAAGTAGTTTAAACATTCAAATTCGGTCCAAAAATAATTTCATCCTTGTAGCAGCTGCCGGCCCTTTTAGTTTTTTTTTTGGATGAACCGGCCCTTTTAATTGGATGAGCAGCCGGCCCTACATTCTTGGACGAGTAGCCGGCCCAGCTAGCTCTCAGGGGCAATCTTGTCCTTTTACACCAAACTAGCCCCAAAAGGGAACGGAGTGGCAAATATGGCATCGGAATTTAGTTGGATGGCAAATAAGGAAGACCAAATTTTCGGATGGCAAATAAGGAAACTGGAACTTCGCCAATGGCAAATAAAGAATTTCCTCTAGTAAATTAGATGTAGATTTGACCTCCTTCTATTTTGGGCTTGCCCTTTCCCATAGGGGTGAAGATTTGCTAGGAAAGTGTGCGCCAATTCTTGAGTGGAGGCCTTCACAATATAAGAAGCGGTACGAAGGTTTGCACTAGGTCGAGTAAGCAAACATGGCTGACTGAGGATATGGATTTCTCTTTGTAGCTAGTTAAGGATAGTTTTCCTAGGCATGTTACATAAGGACCAAACCAAGTGGTACATCTATAATACTTTGACATCCAGTGCAGCAAAGATGCAGAACTTAAAGAGGATGCTGAGGTGTTGGGTTTGTTTGAAATATACAGTTCTAAGAGAGTAATCACATTGATTGTGTGCTTCACAGAAAGGCTCATGTTTAGGGTGACGAGCCTATGCCATTTCCTGTTCTCCCTCCTAAGAATGATGAGTCAATTCCACAAGCTAATGAGAAACCAAACCCATTGTAAGGATCCTAGGCTGAGAGGGGGGTGAATCGGCTAGTTCAAATTTTAATTTTGATTTCCTTTGGTGATTAGTCCAATTTATGACTCAAGCTAGCATGTGAAAACCTAGAGTTCTAAGAGCGGAAGAGAACAATGCCTAGCAATTGAGCATGGTTTCGACTACTAGGAGGTTCGATGGCACCCACACACGATCGATCTCAATATGATGTGCGGAAATGTAAAGGGTGAAGACGAGAAGACGCAAACCGAGTTGTTTACCGAAGTTCGGTGCTCAACACATAAACACATATGTCTCCGTTGAGGAAACTTCTTACACAGAGGAGTCCGGACCTTTTTGTCCCTTGCCCTCAATCCACTCGTGGTAACTCTTCAGCAACACATGGTATGCGAGCTCCAAACCTTCACACGGAAGCGAGTTCTCTCACACGCGAGAGCTTCTCACACCCCGGCACCGACCTCCGACACACGAAGGATTTGCACGCACCGCCAACACACAACGATGACCACCGACACACGGTGGGTTTTGACCTTAACACATGAGGCACCTCCGACACACGGATGATTTTGGGACATTGCCGACATATAGCGATGACCACAGACACACGGTGGGTTTCTCCCCGACACACGGAGAGCGCCTCCGACACACGGAGGTAAGAGCTCGGTGAAGGCTTGGTGAAGAATAAACTCAGTGACGATCTTCTTTAGCAATAAAGTCCCAGTAGCACAAAACCGGAGATCTCACCTCACACCACCTCTCCCTCTCATGGAAATTTGGGCAAGAACACCATGGGAGAGGCTAGTACCTTGGGAATGAATGGGAGAAGATAGGGGCATATTCTTCTTCTCCTCCCTCTCTTCTTCCCCCTCTCTCAAGCACACATGGAGACAAGGGTGGAGAGGCAACCATGGGAGGACCTCTCAAGGGTGGCTAGAAGCAAGGGGTGGCTGCAAAATAAGGCTCTCCCCCTTCCCCTGTGCTGGTGGCTCCTATTTATCTATATTTACTCTATAATTGAGCAGTTTGGCCTAGATCCAACTACAGATCTCATTCGTCCAATCCCCTTCATCCAACAACTATAATTGCGAGTTGGATCACTTAAATTTCGCTTAAATTACCCATCTTTGCCACTCCATATCGAATCTGTTAGGGATTCTATAATTGAGCGGTTTGGCCTAGATCCAACTACAGATCTCATCCGTCCAATCCCCTTCATCCAACAACTATAATTGCGAGTTGGATCACTTAAATTTCGCTTAAATTACCCATCTTTGCCACTCCATATCGAATCTGTTAGGGATTAGGTAGTTAATAAGTAGGAGTCTGTTTGCTTGTACGTGATACCGATTCACGTAGGCGTGCTATACGTTTTGTATTTACGGCTGCGTGCATGTGGCCGAGTTCGTGTGCGTTTGGCCGGCCACGTTTGCCGTACACGTGCCATGGGGCTGGCTGTCCAGGCCCGTGAGGTGGCTCCGTAACGGTTAAGGTGTAGAATCGTTATTAGTGGTAGCAGTTAAGAGTCGGTCAAGTTTGTTACCAGCTCGCCGGCCGGTTCCGGGGTCCTCGGTGCGTGAGTCTAGGATCAAGTTGTTAGATAGTCTGCGTGTACAATTCGGGTATAAAAAAGGCCGTGTAATCAGTTTTTGTAGATGAGTTAACAAAAGAGAGAAAAAAAAAAAGCAACGACTGCATTGCACCAAAGGTCATACGTGTTTTTGAGTATTTCCATATCCTAGCCGGCCGAGCCGGAGGCGAAGCATATGCAGCTCATCGATGCATCGACATCGGCGCGGTGGAAAATTTTGATTTTCGGCTAGCGTAGCCTGCGCGTTCCACAACAATGTAAAGGGTGAAGATGTGAAGACGCAAACCGAATTGTTTACCGAAGTTCGGCACTCAACACATGAACATCTATGTCTCCATTGAGGAAACTTCTCACACAGAGAAGTCGGGACCTTCTCGTCCCTTGCCCTCAATCCACTCGTGGTAACTCTTCAACAACACATGGTATGCGAGCCCCAAACCTTCACACGAAAGCGAGTTCTCTCACACGCGAGAGCTTCTCACACCCCGGCACCGACCTCCGACACACGAAGGATTTGCACGCACTGCTGACACACGACGATGACCACCGACACACAGTGGGTTTTGACCTTAACACATGAGGCACCTCCGACACACGGATGATTTTGGGGGCATCGCCGACACTCGGCGATGACCACCGACACATGGAGAGCACCTCCGACACACCGTGGTAAGAGCTTGGTGAAGGCTTGGTGAAGAACAAACTCGGGGACGATCTCCTCCGGCAATAGAGTCCCAAGAGCACAAGACCGGAGACCTCACCTCACACCACCTCTCCCTTTCATGGAAACTTGGGAAAGAACACCATGGGAGAGGCTACCTTGGGAATGAATGGGAGAAGATAGGGGCACCTTCTTCTTCTCCTCCCTTTCTTCTTCCCCCTCTCTTAAGCACACATGGAGGCCAAGGGTGGAGAGGCAACCATGGGTGGACCTCTCAAGGGTGGCTGCAAAATAAGGCTCTCCCCCTTTCCTCCGTGCTGGTGGCTCCAATTTATAGGTACAAGGCGAAACCCTAAGAATGGAGGCCCATATTGACATTCCCGAATTTCAGTTTCATCCGTCGGAGCTAGTCCGGCGGTTGTCGGACTAGCTCCGATGAAGCGTTTCATTTGGGGACTTAGTCCCTGGGAGCCGATGGCCTGGTTAGACTCGGTCCGACTGTGGTCGGACCTAGTGCGACAAAAGGGTTGCTTTTTGAGACTTAGTCGCTGGGTGTCAGTGGCTTGGTTAGACCCAGTCCGACAAGAGGGTTGCATTTGAGGACTTAGCCGCTGGCACGCTCATCCGTCGGACCCACAGTCCGACGTGGCTAGTTTTTGTAGTCCACCTTATATTCGCTATCCCTTTCTCCCTTGATGTCTCGCCTAGGGTTTTGTGCCATATTTGTCGACTTGTGAACTCGGCGGAAACATTTTGACATTTAGGGGTGAAGTTTCGCACCCACAGGAAATATCTGGTTTTGAGACTTAGTGGCTACGAAACCCCGGACAGCTGTTCACCTGAATATTCTTGACCTTGCCACTCCGGAAACCGAACATCCCGCAACACTCTTGAAGGACTCGGAAATGTGTTCAGAAGGATCTACAACCGGAGATGATCTTCACAAGCAACGATGTGCCGGATGGGCCGGAAATAGACACACACACAAGGAAAATAGAAGAACTAACAACTAAGATCCTTAGCGTTGAAGCACTCGTCGGAGGCCCAGTTGACATCAATTACCAAAACATTAAGCCCCTGGGAGCTTGTGCTTTCACCCATTTGATAATGCAAAGGAGTATGTTGGAGTATATGATGAAGACATATATAGGTAAGGCTACGGAGAATGAAAAAAATGTAGAGGGACCACCTGTCATTGGTGAACCTAGTAGTTATAAGCTCGATGAAGCTAAAATGTCTAATTATGACCCCGATGATCTGACAATTACCCATGACACTCGTAAGTATTGTGAAAGGAGATATATTCCCTGATACAAATGCTTTCAATAAGGCTATTAAGCATCATACAATTCTGCATGACATTGAAAATAACCAAGACACTACAAGAAACGCCAGCAGTGTCGAGTGCTGAAACTAGTATCGACGGCCAGCTTAAAACCGTCGACACATAACCCATACTCTCGACGGCCCGAACAATACCGTCGATATTAAGTGCGCACATTTCTTACTATCGACGGCCACATAATGAACCGTCGAGTCTCGTACGCCGTCTGCTAGGGCCAGCGAAGGCGTAACTTGTTAAGACAGCCAACCGTTAGCCGTTGAGAGAGTGAAATTTAAATATATACTTTTCTTCCTATAAATTAGAGTTAAATGGATGTTTATTTATTTAGAAGTATAAAAATGTATTTAATGAATTTTTTCACATCTGTATTGAAATTTTTATTATTATTTGAAATTTAAAATTTTGAATTGAAATATTTTGTGTAGTAACTAACGAAACATGCGATACCGTACGATAACTTGTAACTTATCCGAAAAACACCCCATTTAGTAGGCGTTCATGTAGTGAGACACTAAGGTCGATTCCTATAACGCGACAGATAAAACTAGATTAATTTATTAGTGGATGCAAACATGTGGGGAGGTTGTTGGCGAGTGCATGCTTCTAAACTACAGGATGGTTGTGTCATTATGGTAATACACCTTCCATGGAAAAACATAGAAAGAAGGAAAAAACACTACCACCGTCACATTATGGAATGACTATATTACCAGGGGCGGAGGGCCCGTTATGGCAAGGTATGGCCCGAGCCATACCTTGGCCTAGCTAGCCCAGAGTACCCCCTAGTAATTTTTGTGTATGGACCTTTGCAACCGTAGCCGAGACGGCCCACTTTGCCTCCAACTCCACGCGCCCGGCGGCCTAGCAGGCAGCAGCGAGAGAGCGAGGGCAGAGGCGGCGCTAGGGTCCCTATGCCTCCGTCCGCCACTCCGCGAGTCCGCCGGCCGCCGCCTCGGCCTCGCGGCTTCACCGTCGCTGGCCGGCCTCCGCCTTGCCTCACAGGCTCGCGGCCTCACCATCGCCTGACCAGCCGCCGCCTCGCCACTCCCCGCTCCCCTCGCCGGCCTCGGCCGTCGCCTCGCCCGGGCCGCCGCCTCGCCTCCCCGGCCTCGCCCGGGCTGCAGCCTCACCTTGCCCGGCCGCCGCCTCGCCGCTCGCCGCTCCCCTCCCCGCTCCCTTCTTCTGTTCTTCAGTTCTTCCACCGCGAGTGTGTGAATGTCAGAATGTTTGAAATGTGATTGAGCCATTTGAGATTTTGAGTGCTTGCTTGAGAGTTTAGTGCTTGAACAGGCAGACAGGCGGTACAAGTTTGATTTGTGATTTGTGAAGTGTCCATGGCAATGATAAGTCAAAGGGGAAGAGGAACGGTAGCATGAGCACGAGGAAGAGGAGGCCGAGGTGGTTTTTTTTTGTTTCAAGTCTCTTATGAGAATTGTAAATCGAGAAACCGATTTTGTTGAATGGCATTAGCTAATGGTTCATTGCTTTGCTTGTTTCATTTTTTGCAGATTTGAAAAGCTATTTTAGCCAAGATCCTAGCGGCATAACGAACCCTAGTACTCATGGAAGCGGAGTTGGTCAAACGAATGCTATGCTACCGCCAGCTGCAGTGCCTACAGAGGTTCGAGGGGATGTTGCAAGCGAAGGGGGTGATGTTGCAAGCGAAGGGGATGCTATGCCTGTGCCAACTGAAGAGGTCCAAAGTCCACAAGATGCAAATATTGAAGGTATAATAACTGAGTTCAATCCGGATCACATTATCTCTGATCCGGGACTTCGCATTCCCATTGATCGGTTTCATCCTAATATTAGAGATGAAGTTCGGAGGGCTTTCATAGCTAAAGGTCCAACCCAACCAACTACTCATAAATTTTCTCAAGGACCGGATAAAAGGAGCTTTCAAATAGATTGGTTTAAGCAATATCATTGGTTGGAATATAGTTTGAAGAAGGATAAGGCTTATTGCTTTTGTTGTTATCTTTTTAAAACTGATATAATGGATGACAAGTTTGGTTATAAGACCTTTACAGTAAATGGCTTTAAGCAATGGAAGAATGCTTTTTTAATACTTCAAAAACATGTTGGGAACCCTCCTAGTGTACACAATCAAGCAAGAATAGCATTTGAAGATTTTGATACTCAAAGATCAAGTATAAAACATAAGGTTATAACTCATAACAAAGAAGCATTGGTGAAGTATGAAACTCGTTTGGATACATCCTTAGGTATTGTTAGTTACATTGCATTGCAAGGTGAACTGTTTCATGGGCACGATGAAACAGTTACTTCATTGAATAAAGGAAATTTTTTAGAATTGCTTGATTGGTACAAAGAAAGAAATGGGGAAGTGAAGATGGCATTTGATGAGTTATGCCCTAAAAATGCCAAAATGACTTCTGGAATGATTCAGAGAGAACTTGCAAACTGTTGTGCTAAGGCGGTTACTAAAGCAATAAAGGAAGAGATGGGCGATTGTCTATTCTCTATTCTTGTTGATAAATCTCATGATATATCGGTCAAAGAGCTAATGGCCATAGTTGTGAGGTAAATATCTATTCTACCTTAGATTCTCTATCATAGTTTGTCAATTGTCATATAAAAGTTTCTAATAAAATTATTGTATCATTGCTTGTGTAGGTTTGTCAACAAAAAGGATCAAGTGGTCGAAAGATTTTTGGGTATCAAGCATGTCAAGGAATGTACATCAGAAGCATTAAAGACAGCATTAGTTGAGGTCCTTAGTGACCATGGTTTAGCTATTGCAAGAATACGAGGCCAAGGGTACGACGGAGCTTCTAATATGAGAGGTGAATTCAATGATGTTTAGAAGCTAGTTTGTGATGAGAACCCCTATGCTTTCTATATCCATTGTTTTGCTCACCAATTGCAGCTGGTTGTTGTTTCGGTCTTAAAATGTTGTTCATCTATTGAGGATTTTTTTTGAATATGTCAACTTGATTGTGAATAGCACTGATGCATCTTGCAAGAGGAAGGATTTATTGCTTGATAAGCATCACAGGAATCTTTTGGCTAAGTTGGAGAGTGGAGAAATTTCATCAGGTAGAGGAAAACACCAAGCAACATCATTGGCTAGACCTGGAGATACAAGATGGGGATCTCATTATAAGACCTTACTTCGTATTGAATCAATGTGGGATGCATTGGTAGAAGTTCTAGTAATTGTGCAAGAAGATGAGCGTAATCCATCAAGGGCGTGAGGTTTGGTTCCTATCATGGAGTCTTTTAACTTTATTTTTATCATGAAGATGATGTTGCAAATCCTTCGTATTACAAATGAGTTATCTCTTCTATTGCAAACGAAGGATCAAAATGTTGTTCAGTCCATATCTTTAGTTATTGATGTGAGAACACGTTTGATCAATTTGAGAAATGAAGGTTGGGAGCCTTTATTGGAAGAAGTCGAAGCATTTTGTCAGGAGAATGATATCCCAATTCTAAATATGGATGATGTAGTACCAAGATTTGGCCGGTCAAGAAAAGGGGGAGAAACAATATCACTGAAGACCATCATTTTCGTGTTGACACCTTCTATGCTGCTATAGATGCTATTACCACAGAGTTTGATCATCGCTTCAATGAGGTATCCTTGGAATTGCTTGTTTGCTTTGCTTGTCTTGATCCAAGAGACTCATTCTCTAAGTTTGATGTGAATAAGCTTGCTCGCCTTACGGAGATATATTTGGATGATTTTTCTTTTGATGATCGAAAGTTAATAAAAGATCAACTACAAACATTCATTATTCATGTGCGAAGACTTGAGAAGTTTAAAGTTTCCCATGATCTAGCAAGCCTAGCAACAAGAATGGTTGAACTTGAGAGCCATATTGTATTTCCATTGGTTTATCGTCTCATTGAGTTGGCATTGCTATTGCTAGTAGCGACTACATCAGTTGAAAGGGCTTTTTCAGCGATGAAGATCATCAAAACCGAGTTGCGCAACAAGATGTCCGACGGTTGGCTTAATGACTTAATGGTGGTCTACATTGAACGAGAGATATTTAAAAGACTTCACCTAGGAAATATTAAAAATGCATTTTAAAAAAGAAAGATAGGCATATGCAATTGCCTAAGTCTCCTAGACGTAACTAATTGTATTATCTTATCGGTGTAACTTCATAACTTGCAATCCACTTCTATCTTTTATATTACTTATCCCCAAATGTTTAACTACTAATTTATTTATTGATCTTTGTTTGACAGGTTATTTTTGTAATTGTTCATTTCATGTATCCTCTGCATTTTGTAAACTTCGTTCGAGGTACTTTTTGATAATCTTCTGTCTTAAATTTTTTTTTTATATGTGATGTGTTGAATGCGTTCCCCAAGCCCACCATACGTTATTTTTCATCCGTCCTCCGCCACTGTATATTACCCTTAACAGGGAATGCAACACATCTTTAATTCCTCTACTTATCGCACCATCAAATCATGGAAGGATAAGCACACCAGTTGTATCATCCATCTGAACCTGCTCCAGCACCCTTGCAACAATTTCCATCACCTGCAGCTAGTGTTTTTGCAGAGCTTCCAGCTTCGCAACTTTCTCCTCTCCTTTACCAAGGTAGCTACCTTCTCCTGCTCCCGCTGTAAGTGCCCATTGAACTTCACAATATCAGCCTTGGCCTTACCAACAAGTAGCCGCACATTGTATTCATCATCGAGACCCTTCAAGTCTCTGAGCATACGGGAATGCATGAGGGCTACGCATGTCATGCACTTCCCGGAAAACCATGGGTTGCTCCTCCCGCTAATGATCAAAATGCATCACAAATAATTCATTTCAAGTTAACAAAAGACACTTCCGCAGCGGGGAAGACGCGAGCATACGCTCTGCTCCTTCGACATCTCCCAAACGTCTACTTTTGCCCTCTTTGCAGACGTAACCTAGAAACACCGGAGCACCTTTTCCTGTAGTGCGATTTCAGCTCTTTCATCAGGTCTCGATTGGCCGACCTGCTCAACGCCACACAACTCAACCCTACCGCCTAGACTCATTGCAACAACTTCTAACTGGTGGGGCTAACGACATCCTCCGAAATGGGCCATCCCGCGGTGCCCTCTCAATCATCTCATTCATCGTTTGGCGCCTTTGGTTGGAAAGGAACAACCCCGTCTTCCGCCTGGTTGACCAACATAGACTAGTCTTTCTCAATTTTTTGCTAGAAGTGTTGTGGCTTTGGGCAGACGCAGGAGCGCGTCTTGTAATTAGATAGTTTGCTCGCTGTGGCCATTGGGGGAGACGGGCCTTTTCCTTCCCCCACCCAGTACTCTTCTTCATTTTGATCAATGCAAGGCAGTTCTCCTGTCCCTTTGCTCAAAAAAACAAGAAGACATTTCCTTCGGGACATGTGCCCCATGCCACTCAATTCGCATGCCTCGTTTCGTATTCCATTACTTTTGTTCACCTTCACCCGAATGACACTACGCGTGCGAATTGGTTTTGTGTATACCATATTGGACAATTTTATCCATTTTTCTTTTTAATTCTTTTCCCCTATTCTGTGACTTGAGATGACCACTTTGTGCCTGCCTATTTGGTTCAACATACAAACCAGCCCCTCAATTCGTACACCTCGCCCCCTTTCCTTCATCTCATTTTCTTTCATAACTCTAGGCTCTCCGCCTAGCACCCAGACACCTCCCCTCTGTGCGCCGCCCCACTGCCTCTTCTCTGTGCGCCGACTCGCCACCTCCATTCCCCATCCCGCTGCCTCCGTTGGTCGTCCCTCCGCTATAGCCAGCGTCGCTTCTGTGTGCTGCCCCTCTATCGTTGCCCACGCCGCCCCCTTGTGCGCCGCCCGCCGCCTTCGGGAGCTACCTCGCCACCACTCCATTGAGTCCGGCATCCCTCGATGCTGCCGGTCTCCCTCCGTCGAGCCCCTTCACTAAGCCTGGCCTCCCTCAGCCTCCATTGACGCTGCATATGTATTTCTCTTGGTATTTTTTGTGTGTTATGAGAGATAAATACTTCTCTCTTGATGTTTTTTATGTAAAAATCACTCAGGTCATGTATGATACATTGGATTGAATGGACAACATAGCACTAATATTAGTAGCAAATATTATTCTTCATTAATTATTTGTCCAAATATTATTTTTCATTTTTATTGCTCCAAATATTATTATTTTGTCTGATCCCCACCATTTATGGTTTGCCTAATGGGAGAAAATTATGGTGATGGAGGCTCGAATTTCAATAGTCAGAGCCACAAAACAATTGTGAAGGAGTGCTCTATGGACATCAATGATGTTCATGATGAAGATGTGATTGCCATCGATGTTTCAGATAGTGCATGTCCAATACAAGCGAAAAAATTATGGAGTATTGTAGACTTTGCAATGGTGCATCCTACGACCATAGCACGGGGAAGAGGAAGGTGAATTTGGACAGGTACAAGAGCAAGTTGAATTTGGATAAGGGTAAGAGCAAAACTCCAATGACATCATTCAACAACAATAAGACCATCACAACCCCTACAAGCAAGTTCATGGGGTCCGCGTTCAAAGCGGCGGCCTCAAACAAGCCCATGAGTAAGTCCATGGTTTTGGTGCCTTCAATCAAAGGTATAACATGACGATAATATTTATAGATGATGGTGTTTTTACAATGATATATTTGTCATAATAAATAAATATTTTCATACTATTGTGTGCCTTCTTGTTTATTCTTTTTATAGATATGAAATCTATAGGTGCAAGTGCAAGTGCAAGTGCAAGTGCAAACATTGAAGAGAACGAAGAAGATGCAAATCAAAAACACAGAAAGAAGATCGCTTCATGAGTATGGGAGAATTTCACAAAGATTGTTAAGAATCTGACAATGGATGATGGTTCAACCATTAAAGAAAATTGGGCTAAATACAAGAGGTGCAAACATACGAGAGCTGAAAGTACTAATGGTATAACAGCTTTCAGGAATCACTTGAAGAACAAGCATAGTGTTGTAAAAGGTCTACAACTCCCAAATCAAAATCAGGACGGGATTGCAACATATTGGTATGATCAAGAAACTTGCTCGAGGAAATTTAATTATGCTATCATTATGCATGAGTATCCATTTAATATCTCTCAACATTAGCATTTTGTTGATTTCATCAAGTCTTTGCGAGCAATTTTTTCTATGAAATGTCGTATAAGTATTTGTATGACCACTTTAAAGCGCTATCTTATCATATTAGCTTTACTATGAACATGTGGACATCCATTCAAAATAAATCTTATGTGTGTATGAATATATATTGCGTAGATGATAATTGGAACATACAAATATTTTCATGTGCTTGAAAAGGTTTCATGATGGCACCTTACTTTTCTCTGGCACTTCCTATCCTACTGCAAATCTTTTCTTTTAACAATTTTGTGAGATTAAGATTGCTATTAGAGAATGGTGTCTGAGTAATGATGTCATAGTTTTTAACTTGTATGAGGCTATGAAAAAATAAGTCTGACAAGTATTGGTGCATGACCAATATGACTTTGACAGTGACCGCCTTTCTTGATCCTAGTTATAAAGACAAGGTGGTTGAGTTGTACTTGTCTAACATATATGGATATGAGAAGGCCGAGATAGATAAAACTAAATTAAAGAATATGATCAATGAGTTATTTGCATCATATTTATCAAGCATGGCATCTTCAACTGGTAAGACATTTAATTCGAAAGAGCGTGATTTGGTTGATAAATCAAGTGACTGCTTATTTGATGATGAAGATGAGAATGACATCAATATTAATGTGTTGTATCAACCCACAAGCAATGAAACAAAATGTCAGAGTTGGAGGTATACACGAGTGAATAACTTTCTAAGTTTGATGGGCGACAAACTTTCCTATTCTTTCTTATCTTGCTTGTGATATTTAATCCATACAAGTGTCTCGGTTGCTTCGGAGTCGGCTTTTAGTGCCGGTGGACGTGTTATTGATCCATTCCGTAGTCAACTTGATTATAAATTTGTTGAGACCTTGGTTTGCACAAAACATTGGATGATTGCTTTACAAAAAGATAAATTTTTATCTTGCTTTCTATGACTTCATTTATGTACTATACATGTCTTGTTTATAACTATTATTTTGTTTTTGATCAATTTTAGATGTAAAGAAGAGTAAACTTGAAAGCTTGTGGGACAAATTGAATGATTTGTGGATGAATGAAAATTAAGAGATATAGGTCAAAGGCAATGTTGAAACTGAAGACTTGAGATGTATGTTGGTGCCATCAAGATGAAGGCAAAAGTTGGAATTTGGGATCTTGTTGCATACATAAACTTTATTTTTTGTTTATTATATTCACTACATGATATGTTGGATTGTTGGGACTATGTGCTATGTTGAGACTTTGTATTGAATTATGTTAATTGGACTTAATGTTGGTGCAAGTGGATTTATTTGACTCTAACTCTACATGTATTAGATTATAGCTTAGTTTTTTTTTATTACATGTTTGAATCCTATACAATTGACATATGACCCGTATGCTGGCTGTCATTTTGCACCAACTTGACCACCAACATTTTGTAATAAACCGTGGTCCCGGAGCATCCAGAAGAGCATTTAATTTCAAATTAATGGAGTTCCACTGGCTTTGATAAATTTTTAATATAAAGAATCTTTTAGACAAATTTGGGCAAAATTCATCGAAATAGCAGGACCGGCTGGGCCTCCCTAGGCCGGCCCCACATGGTCATCCCTAAGCCATCTGCTCCCTTCTACATGCAAAGGAATACGCATTGGTAAAATGTGGAGCATTGGATTAACATCGATTCAAATTAAGGATGGGATGAAGAGGCACTTGGATTAAGATACTGAAGGGGAATGCGCATGCTACACTAGAACAAATTCAAAATTTCTACACGAACACGCAGGACAACCATGCAAGTAGGGGATTACATATCGTTACCATTCACGTGCAGTTGCAATGGAAGTCAAGTCGGAGAAGCCGGCTCTCACGTCATGCACGTTGTGGTACGGAAGTAGTCATTCACGTCTTTGCCAAACATCTCCTCCTCGCGGTCACCGTGCGCATGTTGACATAGACGTCGTGCGTAGAGGAAGTAGACGTAGTCAACATGCTCGCCAGGGTTCGCCGATTAGTGTGTCTATGGGAGTAGCTATGTACACACATCCAGGGGTGGAACGCCGTGCGCAAATGTGCTAGGCTAGGGTTTTCTCGAGAGCGGGAGGGCGTGGTGGCTAGGGTTTAGGGTGGACTGATTGGCTCTACCGCGCCACCCTTGGCCGCCTCCTCTACATTAGCTGCCCATTAGGACTATAAATCCTACGCGGATTCGTATCCGCATGCAAAACCCACTAATGAATAAATTCATTAGGCATGTTCTAGCCCGTTAAGCATGTGACCTATTAGGTTCATGTGCAAGTCGGGAGTGGACCCGAAAACCCGCTTTCCAATCCATAGATCGATGGAGGTACCTAGCAACACACAGAGTGATTCACATCGACCGAAACTTGATTTACTCACATACTGATCTTTTGACGCACAACGCCAGTCAAGCAGAAGACAATACGTATGCCATCCCTATGATAGCTCGACCATTCACTCATCAATGTAATGGTTATAAGTTGTGATTAACCATTAATCACATTGGCATGGCTGCACACTTTTCTTATCCAATCCACATCGAGGGGCCTAGAGGTGTATCTTTCCTGTTATCAGGGAGGGAAAATTCCATCTTCATCTATCACACCCCTACACCATGTTTCATGGCAAACCTGTAAGTTATCTTTATAGCTACCCAGTTATGAAGTAACGTTTGATAACCCTAAAATGTACGACTACGCATGCTGATACTCTATGATGATTTCAGGTCTAAGGACCATACATGCATATCAAAAGTACATGAACAAAGAACGTATTACAATCATATCATATGATTGATCAAGGGCATATTATCAACAATCTCCCACTTGCGCTATAGTCAATCATGCAAGTATCTAATACCCATGGCTCTCACGTGCACCTGATGCTTCGGTTGTGGAAGAGACTTTGTCAGCGGATCGACAACATTTAGATCCGTGTGTACTTTGTAAATCTTCACATCCCCTCTGTCAATGATCTCTCGAATCAAGCGATAGAGTTTGAGTATGTGTTTGGATTTTTAGTGAAACCTTGGCTCCTCCGCTTGTGCAATGGCACCATTATTATTACAATAAAGGTCCACTAGATAGGATGCACTAGGGAAAGCACCCAACTTAGAAACAAATTTTCTAATCCAAACTCACCTCATTTGCTGCTTCAGAAGCAGCGATATACCCATCCTCCATTGTGCAATCAGCTATTTTTCTTGCTTAGAACTTTTCCAACTCATTGGCCCACCATTAAGACATAATACAAAACCGGATTGCAGTCGCGAATAATCACTGTCAGTTTGGAGCTAGCATTGGCATAATCCTTTATGACAAGCTTTTCCTCATCTCTAAAGACCAAAAACATTTCTCCAGTCCTTCGTAAGTACTTGAGAATGTTTTTCACAGTTGTCCAGTGAATTTCACTAGGGCTCGATTGCTATCTGCTCGCAACACTCAGGGCATAAGAAACTTCTCGGCGCGTACAGAACATGGCATACATATTGGATACAATAGCGCAGGCATATGGAATTCCACTTATTCTCATCAGCTCATTAGGTGTGGAAGCACAATGAGTCTTGCTAAAATTTACATCATGCAACATCGACAAGAAACCTTATTTGGAATCATGCATTTCGAACCTTTTCAAAACTTTGTCAATGTACATACTTGGCTTAATCCAATGAACCTTTTTGATCTATCTTTATAGATCATTATGCCCAAAATGTAAGGTGAATCTTCCAAATCTTTCATCGAGAAACATTTTTTCAAATAATATTATACAATATCTAATGTTGGAATATCATTTCTGATCAATAGTATGTTATCCGCATACAAGACCAGAAATACAAGTACACTTCCACTAACCTTCTTGTTAATACAAGGCTCCTCTTTATTCTTGATGAAGCCAAACTCTTTGACTGATTAACCAAAACAAATGTTCCAACTCCGAGGTGCTTGCTTTAATCCATAAATGGGCCTCCGAAACTTCCATACTTTGCTAACATTCTCAGGATCGACAAAACCCTCAGTCTGTGTCATGACACATGCTCCCTTAGGTTTCCATTTTGGAAAGCTAATTTGACATCCATCTGTGTATATCATAAACATGTTACGCGAAATAACTAGCATGATCCCGATAGACATTACCAAGGCAATGCGCAAATAAGTTTCAACATAGTCAACACCATGAATCTGCTTAAACCCTTTTGCCACTGTGCGTGCCTTATAGATTTGAACACACCCATCGGTGTCTATCTTTTTTTTTAGACCCATTTGCACTCGATAGTTTTTACACCATTAGACATATCAATCAAGTTCCAAACTTGATTTTCATGCATGAACCTTGATGGCGTGGTCACCGCTCAACCACTGCGGATCACACCCCTGGTCAGATTTCTCGTCTTGCTAGCCTTTCGGCCGAACTCAATTCGATTGAGCGCTGGACGCAGCAAGGAGCAACACACGGGGATTACCCAGGTTCGGACCCCCTCGCGGGTAATAGTCCTACTCCTGCTGAGCCTTAGCTCTTTGGTTGTGGTTGAATGGAATGTGCTTACAGAGTGTTGCCGGTGCACGTATGCTAGTGCAATGCTACCTTTCTCCCCTCCCCTTTCTCTCTCCACCCTTTTTATACAAGCTCCGAACCGGCGGAGAGAGCCGAGGGGGTAGGCAGTACAGTACCCTTGGTACAGTAACAAGACACGACAGGAAAGACGAAAACGTGCTGCCACTACGCCGCACGGCGCCGCCCCCGCGTACTTCGCAAGTGGCCACCGACCCGCACAGTCATACCAGTGAGGCTGCGGGTGGGGCCCGGTCTGTTCCTCCTGACGCGGGCGGCCATCTCAAGCAAACCTTCTCTCTGCCGGTCAATTCTTCTGCGCCACAGTGACAGCCGCTCAGACTGGCAGGGGTCACTGTAGCGGTAATCATGTCTTCAGCCGTCTATCCGCGCGTGATGTCGCATTAAATGCGCTCGTCCTTCGCAGCAGGGGGAGCCTTCGACCAGAAGACTCCTTTCGGGATGTTCCCTGCCACGCGGGCCCCACCTGACGTGTGGGACCCTCGCCTGGTCTTCAGAGGGGGCTCGCCCACGCACCCGCCTGGCGCGTGGGGCCCTCGCCTCGCCTTCAGAGGGGGCTCGCCCACGCACTCGCCTGGCGCGTGGGGCCCGCTTGATACGCTGTGGGGCTCGCCCACACGCTGGGGTCTGATCGCCCGCCTGACGTGTGGGGCCCTCGCCCGGCGCCCTGAGGGGCTCGCCCACGCGCTGGGGCCTTGCTCGCCCGCCTGACGCGTGGGGCCCGCTCGATCCGCTGTGGGGCTCGCC
The DNA here is from genome assembly GCA_005191435.1 of Raddia distichophylla. NCBI lineage: Eukaryota > Viridiplantae > Streptophyta > Magnoliopsida > Poales > Poaceae > Raddia > Raddia distichophylla. The sequence continues at coordinate 1,484,128 of SPJY01012519.1, read as the reverse complement.
CACACGCTGGGGTCTGATCGCCCGCCTGACGCGTGGGGCCCGCTCGATCTTTTCAGGACTCTTTGTGCCCCGGTATTTATTACACCGACAAACCTTATTTTGGATCTTATGGCCTCCAGCTATTTCTCAGAGTCTAGTCCCACAACTGCTTCCGCATAATCCTTGGGCTCATCATTGTCTAAGAATATTACGTCATGGTGCTCCATCGCGTGGAACAGAAATCTCTTAAGAGTGCGACTTGCCCTCTCAAACCTGCGTGGGGCTGGTGCCTCCACTACGGGCTCTGCGATATTTTGCATATCCGGTTGAGGGTCAATAGGAGTTGAAACATTTTTATATGTTTCCCAAATCTCTTTGAGTTACAGCCTGCTCCCATTAGCACTTTCGAAAAACTACTTTTCCAAAAACACACCATGCCAGGAGACAAACACTATGCCCTTCTCTCAGTTATAAAAATAATACCATGCATTATCGAGTACCCCACGAAGATGCATTTATCTGATTTGGCATGGAGCTTATCAGAAGTCATACGTTTTATATAAGCCTCACAACCCCAAATTTTTAGATAAGATAGCTCGGGATATTTCCATTTCCATATCTCACATGGTGTCTTATCAATGGATTTTTATCATGGTTTTAAATAGCGCGCTATAGCGCCGCTATAGCGTTTTGCAGACGCTGACGCTACGCTTTTTCCCATTTTAACACTATTGACGCTAAGACCGCTATAGCGCGAAATAGCGCGCTAAACCGCGCCGCAAACAGGTTAATTTTAGCGTCGCTATAGCGTTTGGGCCAAATTCTAGTTCTAAAACAGAAGAAGACAATGACATTGACATGCAATCACCATCTGCTTCATCTTCATCTGATAAGTCCATCTCGTCGGCTGAAGATGAAGATTGAGTTCATCTACTGCTTGGCTCCGTCTCGTACTGAGTTTGTGTTCTGTGTTTGTGTGCTGTTAGACTAATATGTAGAAGAGCTGCAAAACTAATTTATGTTGGCTACTTGGCTTGTTGAATTTAAATAGCTGTTGTGAATCCCAGCATTTTGCATGTTTTTTGGAAAAACGCTAAATGGCTTAGCGTCGCTTAGAGTTTCTATGAGGGCTTCGCTAAAAATTTTAGCGCGCTATTTAAAACACTGATTTTTATCGAACCATATTCAATGTGAACGCGATAGTGTCTGGAGCAAATCCTTCGAATGACAAAGGAAGATCTGTATGACTCATCATAGACCGAACCATGTCCAACAAAGTCCGGTTCCTCCGTTCGGACACACCATTCCACTAAGACGTTCCAGGCGGAGTCAATTGTGGAATAATTTCACAACTTCTTAGATGATCATTAGCTAAAATATACACCTCCGCGATCAGATCGCATAAATTTTATTGTCTTGTCCAAACGATTTTGTACTTTGTTATGAACTTTTTCAACTTTTCAAAAGATTCAAAATTATGCCTCATTAGACAGACATAGCCATATCTACTAAAGTCATATGCAAATGTAATAAAATACCGAAAACCACCTCTCGCCACTGTGCTCTTTGGTCCAGATACATCAGTATGTACAAGGGCCAATAAGTCACTTGCGTTGTCACTCGTGCCAGTGAAAGGTGCTTTTGTTATCTTGCAAGGTAAACAAGACTCAAATGTGTTAAATGATTCATTCAAATGAGTCAAGAAGACCATCTTTATGGTCTCTATATGTTTCTTATTTATATGGCCTAAGTGACAATGTCACATATAAGCGGAATTCAAATCATTTGTTTTGAGTCTCTTAGCATTAATGTTATAGACAAGAACATCATCAAGATTTAGCACATACAACCCATTCACCAATGGACAGTTAACATAGAACAGACCATTGAAATAAATAGAACAATACTTGTTCTTTATTACAAATCATAACCATCTTCTTTCAAACATGAAGAAGAAATAATGTTCTTACTCAAGGTAAGAATGTAATAACAGTTATTTAATTCCATGACTAAACCTAACAGTAACGACAAGGGATAGAAGACAAAGGTCACCGCAGCAACCTTTACTCCAGTGCCGACATGAATTTCCACCTCGCCACTTGTTTGACTTCTAGTCCTTCTAAGCTTCTGCAACGATTTGCAAGTATGAATTATCGATCCGGTATTAAATACCCATGACTCATTACAACATGTAACAAGATTAACTTCTATAACATTGATACCTGAAGTGGAATCCACAGTTCCGTTCTTTTTATCCTCCAAGTATTTCTTACAGTTCCTACGCCAATGACCCTTTTTTATGGTAGTAGTGACATGCATCAAAATCAACAAGATTATTCGATTTGATCTTACCATCAAACTTATGTTTCGGGTATTGGATTGTATCCACACCCTTGCCCTTGGCCCCATGCTTACTCTTCTTGCCACCATCCTTGTGAACCATCATTAGATAATTATTAGTTTTCTTGATGCTCTACTCAACTGTCTTTAGCATCCCATGCAGTTAGGTCATACTCTTCTCCATGTCATTCATATGAAGGTTCACAATGAACGACTCAAAACTTGCAGTAAGCGAATAGAGAATCACATTGGTGGCTAGCTCTTTGCTCAAAAGAAAACCAAGTTTTTCCAAGTTCTTAATGTAACCAATCATCTTCATCACATGAGGAATCACCAGACTAACTTTAGTCCGCTTGCACACAAATAAGGCTTTTGAAGTCGAGTATCTCCCAACTTTGTCTTGGTTCTCAAACATTCTTTGGAGGCCCGTGATCATATCATAGGCATCCGTCTCGTCATGTTGCTTCTGAGGTTGTTCATAGTAGCAAGCATGAGATAGCTAATGTCAATTGAATTATTACAATGCTTCTCATAAGCCCTGCGATCAGCAGCAGTATCATCCTCATTCGGTATATCAGGATATGGGTCCTCTAGAACATACTCCTTTTTCTCTTGCTTGAGAACAATTCTCAAGTTTTGATACAAATCAATAAAGTTCGTTCCAGAGTGTTTCCATCTATCCAGAATGGACCACAAGTTAAAACCAGTGTTCGCAACAATAGTATTATGTGGCATCTACAAACAAAGTTTTGGCATTTTGTTCATGTTAATCTTCTATTAAACGTTAATAATAAAGATGCTCCCACTAAAATCACTTTCTATCTGTTGGCATTAAGGACAAGAATACAAGATCCATTGTCACTTAAATTCTAGTGAATAGTGGGCTCACAAATAGAACACAATGACATAGGTAGGCAACCTTTGCTAATAACATCACACGTGACTCTTGTTTGTTGGCTCACATCCAACACTCTGGCACACAACAACGACGCCCCGTGTCCCAAAACTATTTTGATAGCCTCGATAAGTAAACATACCTCGTCGATCTGACACCAGATCTACCACAAATCACACAAAAACCAGATGAACACGGTCAATCGGAATGAGGAATCGGAGAATCGCCAGAGAAAAAACCCCCACTCAACAGTCAGAACAAGCGAAAATGAAAGCCACAATACTCAGTAACCGGCGGGAAAAACGATACGATGATCTAAATAAATAAGAAGTATTGTCAGGATTTCGCATATCCCATGAACAATATGGTAATTTCACATGTATCCCACGCACGCTGGAATCAGCCTCACCTCGGGCAATCGGACGACCGAGAGCAGCGGCTGTGCGATTTCGTTCCGTGCAGACGTTTGCGAAATAGCGTTTCCGTACAAATATAGGGAACAAATATTAATTTAAAATAGATATAGAAAGTGAAATACAGAGATCCGCCGGCGATGCTCTAATAACATAACAGAAATATCAAAGCTGATAGAATCAAGCAGGATCAGCACGCCCTTGGATCTCTGTAGCAAATACGGCAATGAGAAAACAGAAGAAAAACAGAGCTGAAAGTTCAGTGTTTTCAGAAAAACAAGCAGAATATTGTGTGGAGCAATTTTCAGTGGTTCTATTCTTCAAAAACTGAACAACAACTTCTGAGAAAAAAACAGTGCAACTAAATATGAAAGACTCCTTACTCGGTTCGTGCCATCCCACAATCCGTATGACTCGGGAAAACTAAATCGTGCATGCTGCACGTTACAGACTCCACACACACACGCACCCGTCGCCGAGCTTGACGCAGCACCGCGCTCACCCTGCGACTTATTCCACCACTTGCCTCCGCACTAACCGCGGCAACATGGCCAGTTCAGGATTAGTACCAGCAGACTCCCCCCTAATCCTGTTCTGGCTTAAGATCGCGTACTCCAAGAAGGTAACCCATCACTGATAGCTTCACTCCAGGCAGTGCCTTTGTTAGTGCATCTGCTCTCTGATCTTCGGTGCAGTGCCTTTGTTAGTGCATCTGCTCTCTGATCTTCGGTGCAGTGCCTTTGTTAGTGCATCTGCTCTCTGATCTTCGGTGCATACAAATTGAACAGCAATCTCTCCATTCTCAACACATTGTCTGATGAAATGGTACTTATAACATCTATATGCTTGCTTCTCCCATGAAACACTGGGTTCTTCGTCAGAGCAATAGCTGGCTTATTGTCCACGAAGAGTGTTACTTGCCCTGGTTTTCTTTGGGTCAGTTCTGCAATCAAGTTCCGCAGCCACGATGCTTGACAAGTTGCTGCTGTGGCTGCCATAAATTCCGCCTCACAGGATGACAGTGCGACTGTCTTTTGCTTCTGAGATGTCCATGACACCAGGTTGTTGTTGATATAGAAAGCCATTCCACCTGTGCTCTTTCTATACTCTAGATCACCTGCTAAGTTGCTGTCTGAATATCCTGTGATCTCTACTTCTCCTTCACTTCTCATGTACACTAGTCCTGCAGTCCATAGTGAATTGTGCCCTTCAAGTACCTCAATATCTGCTTCAATGCCTTGTAATGCATCACCGTGGGCCTCTCCATGTACCTGCTTGATACTCCAACCGCATAAGTAAGATCAGGTCGAGTACGGAGCAAATACCTCAGACAACCGATAACACGACGATACTCTGTCGCATCCACTGGCTCACCATCGGAATCCTTATGTAGTTGGGCCTTTTGCTCCATGGGAAACTTGATGGCATTACACTCAGCCATGCCAAACTGCTCAAGTGCCTTTTTAGCATAAGCTGTTTTGCTTGAGTGTCACCTTATTATCTTCTTGACCCACCTCAATCCCGAGATAAAGGCTGAGCAACCCGAGATAACTCAACCTTCATCTGTAACAGGTTGATCTCCTCTGGGTTTTCTCCGGTGACAATCAAGTTATCTACACAGACCCCAACAATGGCTGCACAACTGCCTACTCCTCTTCTGTATACTTCTTGTTCTTGTGCACATTTCACAAAACCAAGTTGCTTAATGCATCTGTCCAGCCGTATATACCAGGCCCTTGGTGCTTGTCGAAGACCATACAATGCTTTGATGAGCTTGTAGACATACTGCTCTTTCCCCTTGATAGCAAAACCCTCTGGTTGACACACATAAATGGATTCCCCAACCTCGGTGTGCAGCAATAGCAAATATAAGTTTCACAGTATCAAGTCTTGCCACTGGTGCGAATACTTCATCGAAATCAACACCTTGCCTTTGAACATACCCCTTTGCAACCAATCTAGCCTTGTACTTGATCACAGCTCCATCTGAATTTTTCTTCACCTTGTAGACCCACTTCAAACCAATAGGTCTGTGCCCTGCCGGCAGTGCAGTCAGTGTCCATGTTCTGTTTTTCTCAATGGACTCCATCTCTTGCTGCATTGCTTCTTCCCATTGATACTGACTGCTGCATCTTGGTAGCAAGATGGCTCTTCCACCTCCACTAACAACAGCTCATCATCCGAATTCACATAAAAAATCTCCATCTCCTCTGTCTCTGTCATTATTTTGTTGATGCCTCTGTGCCCACGAGGCCCTTGAATGCTTTTGTTGACAATCACAGGAGATGGGTTTAGTGCTGCACCTGTTGATGGACTCGGGGGCGAGCTTGGCGAGACCACTTCTGCTGGTTCAGCTGCTGCTCGTGCCTGCACACTAGTCACCGGCCCAGCAGGTGCCTGCGTCGCAGCCGTGGCTGCAATATCAGCTGCAGCGCTCGCTCTCGCCCGAGTGACCGGTCCAGTCGGCGCCTGCGCCGTTGGCACATGGGGCGCCAGTGCCAGCGGCGCCATGGGCATTGTCACCTTATTCCCTGTGTTACAAATGGAGCCACATCTAAAGCCATGGGTCCACCAACCCAAAAGGCTAGCTTGGTGGGAGAGGGGTGCCTCCACCTTTTAAATTGTGCTCCCCCATCATCAATAACCGATGTGGGACTAAACCCAACAATCTCTCCCATCACACATCGGACCACTTCGTCACAACGGACAACTTCGTCCAGCGAATGTGTGGAATTAACGAAGATGTGGGTCAATGCTTGGCTCTAATACCATTTGTTAGGATTTAGAGCCCGCTGCAAACAGCCCACGTATGGGCCAAAACGCAGAGAAAGAGCTCACCAGATCTTAACAGGCCTAAAGGCCTAACTGGAGCTACAACTAAAGCCATGGGTCCACCAACCCAAAAAACTAGCCTGGTGGAAGAGGGATGCCGCCATCTTTTAAATTGTGCTCCCCCATCACCAATAACCGATGTGGGACTAAACCCAACAATCTCCCCCATCACACATCAGACCACTTCGTCACAACGGACAACTTCGTCCAGCGAATGTGTGGAATTAACAGAGATGTGAGTCAATGTCCTTTAGGCCCGTTAAGACCTGGTCAGTCCTTTCTCTGCGTTTTGATCCATACATGGGTTGTTTGCAGCGGGTTCTAAATCCTAACAAGTGGTATCAGAGTCAGTTATTGACCCATATCTTCGTTAATTCCACACATTCGCTGGACGAAGTTGTCCGTTATGACGAAATGGTCCGATGTGTGATGGGAAGATTGTTGAGTTTAGTCCCACATCGGCTATTAGTGATGGGGGAGCACAACTTAAAAGTTGGAGACACCCCTCTTCCACGAGGCTAGTCTTTTGGGTTGAGTGGGCCCATGGTCTTAGTCGGTGCTTCAGTTGGACCTTTAGATCCGTTAAAACCTGGGAAGCCCTTTCTCTGCACATGGGTCCTTGTATGGCCGTTTGCAACGGGCTCTAAATCCTAACACCCTGCTTAATGTCGCAGCCGAGGAGTCAGGTGTTGCACCTCCCTGGGCAGCATCCACTCCATCGTCTTGTGCTTGTTGTGCTGACGCTGGCTCATGATAGAACGTCTCCTCCAGAGTGAAATCTGAGCCAACATCGTCGCTTTTACCTGCAGCCCAACTCCACTCTAAATCTTCCTCGAATTTAACATCCCTACTCACATGGAGTCTTCTTCGACGCGGATCGTATAAGCGATGCGCTTTGCAGCCATCCTCTACACCGAGGTAAACCATGGCTTGACTACGATCATCCAACTTCTTCGGATGTGGCGTCGTTACTTTCACGTGAGCGGTGCACCCTCAAATGAGCAAGATGTGGCTCTTCAGCAGTGATCTCGCCATTGCCATTACGGAGTGATTCCTTCGTTCTACCACGCCATTTTGCTGGGGAGAATACGGCGCGGTCAAATGCTTCCGAATCCCGCTATCCTGGCACAGCTTGGTGAACTCTGCAGAGAGACACTCTCCTCCCCGATCTGATCTGAGTGTCTTCACTCGTCGTCCACTAGTGTTCTCTACCAATTGCTTGAAGTTCTTGAATGTCTCGCAAACTTGATCCTTTATTTTGATCGTGTACACCCACATCCAACGAGTTTGATCATCAACAATAAGCATGAAGTAATTGTTACCAGAGAGCGTCGGAGGAGCGATTGGACCGCAGAGATCAACATGTAACAGCTCGAGTGGCTCCACTGCCCGGTAATTTGCTGCAGCCGGAAATGGATGTCTCACTTGCTTTGCAATTAAGCACCCATGGCACAACTTGTTAGGATGTGAGATTAACGGCACTCCTGTTGCCATTTTCTTTTCCGTCAGCATTTTCAGTGCATGAAAATTGACATGCCCAAGTCTAGCATGCCAAAGCCATGCAGGATCATTCAAACTCGCCATGAGGCAAACCGAGCTTGCTATCTGCAAATCAATCTTGTACAGATGGTTAGAGGTTCGTCGCACCATCATCAAAAGTTGCACTGGACTTCTGTTGTACACCTTCAGACCATCTCCCTCCATGATCACCTACAGCATTGGTCTTGATATGTTGATCTGTCAAGGGATGAAGCAAAGAAAGACATAGAAAGATATACAAAGATTGAGAAACAGATGAGATCGAGATCAAGGGGGAGAATGTTAGATGTTGATCTCGGGCTCGGTCTCGTGACCGAGCCGGATCCAGAACCGCGCCCTGATCGGGGGTGCAACCCCCTCTACTGGTTGTGGCCCCCGGTCACAGGCGCCATATAAAAGGGAGCTAGGGGCCGGCACGGACGCCAACGCATCCACGAGCCACCGAAAAACCCTAGCCCCTACACCCACCGATCGGGAGGCGACCTAGTGTACTGGAACTCGCCACCGCCGCCACTCTCGTCCTCACCGACGCGCGATGGCTGACGACACCACCACCGAGGAGCAGAGCCGCCAAGAGGAGTGGCTTCGCGTCGAGGAGGAGCGCCGCAGCCAGGAGGAGGCGGCCAAGGCCGAGGAGGACCGGCGTCAAGCTAAGATCCAGAACGGCAGTCCCGCCGTTCCCTTCTCGACACCGGCCACCATCCCCTCCTTCTCCAACCCCGAAGGTATCTCTCTCTCTCTCTCTCTGGATCCCCTTACCCTCTAGACCGAATCGTTTAACTGCGTAGAAGTTCTAGTGGTAGTGGGAGAGAGCACTAGATCCCCCCCTAAAGAATCCAACAGCCATGAGGCAAACCGAGCTTGCTATCTGCAAATCAATCTTGTACAGACGGTTAGAGGTTCGTCGCACCATCATCAAAAGTTGCACTGGACTTCTGTTGTACACCTTCAGACCATCTCCCTCCATGATCACCCTATGCCCAACTTCAGTTAACTGCCCAAGACTGATAATATTGCTGCACAGTTTAGGAATGTAATAGGCATCTTGCAGTAGTCACTGATCTCCATTCCTGCAAGCAAATAGGATTGATCCTTTTCCCATAATATTCACCGTTGAACCATCACCAAACCTGACAATTCCAGTGACACTCTCATCCAGCTCACGAAATTTCTCTCTATCTCCAATCATGTGATTGCTTGCCCCATTGTCAAGATACCAGTGATTCGTGGTAACGACATTCTCCACATAACTATGCAACTCTGGAGTAACTCTCTCCTCATTTAGCAACACAGTGCTCGTGCCTTCCTGGTGTGAAGACGCCACTTCATGCACCATGAGCATCAAAGCTGGTTCGGTGTCCTCAGTTTGAGTGAGATGTGCCTCATCCACCTTCTTCTTTGCCCTGCACTCAGAAGCATAGTGTCCCCATCTTCTCGCAATTGAAACACTTGATGTGTCTCTTGTCTCGTCCGCCACCGTCGGAGCCACCAGCCCGGTCTTTGCGTGGCGATCGAGTCGCCAGCACGGCCGCCTCAGCCACGGCCTCTGTCGCGTCCGCGTCCACCCCGGCCGCGGTTGCCTCCATCAGCATGCACCTGAAACTTGCCTTTGTTGCCCGACGTCGAGTCGTCGTTGCCACCCTTTTGCTGTGCCTGCCACTCCGTCTGAGTGAGCAGCAATTGGCCAACGCCATGGCCACCTGGAGAGCGCCGGCGAGCGCGCTCTTCGAAGGTCTTTAATCGCCCGAGAGCCTCCTCAAATGGCATCGTCTCCAGGTCACAAAACTGTTCGATCCCAACGATGACTGGATAGAACCGATCCGGGACAGTGTTGAGCATCTTCTTCACCATGGAGGCATCGTCGAGAGTCGAGCCTAGCCCGGCGTACCTCTCCACCATGCCACTGATCCGACCAGCGTAATCATCCAAGGACTCCCCGTCCTTCATGTGCAGGGAGTCGAACTCGCCCTTTGGGGATGAAAGGCGCGCGGCCTTGACGCGAGATCGGCCTCGAGAAATTAAACCTTGTTTTGAGGCTGTCCCATATCTCTCTTTTGCCTTCTTCTTCTGCGCCACCTGCGTGATGACGTCCTCTGGGAGTGCAAGCAGCAGTTGCGCCCGTGCCGTCTTGTCCTTCTTGACATCAACGCTCGAGCCTTCTGCCGGAGATACGGCCTCCCATAGGCCTTGTGCGTCCAGCAACGCCTCCACCTTGATAGCCCATGTGGTGTAGTTTGTTGCGGACAGCAAAGGGTATTGGAACGACACCCCGCCGCCATCTCTCGCTGCCACAGCTGGAACCAACGACATTGGGTTCAACCGGAGGATCTTGGGCATGCGACACCAGGCTCTGATACCAGATTGATGGAATCAAGCAGGATCAGCACGCCCTTGGATCGCTGTAGTAGATACGGCAAAGAGAAAACTGAAGAAAAACAGAGCTGAAAGTTCAGTGTTTTCAGAAAAACAAGCAGAATATTGTGTGGAGCAATTTTCAGTGGTTCTATTCTTCAAAAACTGAACAACAACTTCTGAGAAAAAAAATAGAGAAACTTAAATATGAAAGACTCCTTACTCGGTTCGTGCCATCCCACAATCCGTATGACTCGGGAAAACTAAATAGTGCATGCTGCACGTTACAGACTCCACACACGCACCCGTCGCCGAGCTAGGCACATAGACCGGAGCCCTTGAACTTGGCCTCCGTGATGGCATCGATACGCCGCGCCGTCTCCGGCGAGAGATGGTTCGTCCAGTCCCCGACCACGCCGCGCCGGAAAAAGGAGCTGTTAGCCACCGCACCGAACGTGAGCTCCGTCTTGCCGAGCCTTGTCGCCTCCAGCCCGCTCATGTGCTCACAGTCTGGCGGTGGCCTCCGCCGCGCCGCCCTCTTCCTCCTCCGCGGCGAGCGGCCGGCCGACGAACTCCGCCAGCCGCCGCACGTGCGCCGCCGGCTCCCGTAGCATCTCCTCGTACCGGAAGAAGAGCACCGCCCCGGGGCACGCCACGTGCGCGCGCCAGTAGCCCAGGGCGTGCTCCCAGTACGGCCCGAACGGCGATGCGCCGGCGCAGAAGAAGTCGGCGGCGGCGTCGATGGAGAGCGGCTCCAGCCCGTCGGCGGCGATGACCTTGTTGGTGAAGTGCCACAGGGGGACCAAGGTGTCCTTGGGGTCGCGGAACACGTAGACGATCCTGCAGCCCGATAGGCATATGCAATTGCCTAAGTCTCCTAGACGTAACTAATTGTATTATCTTATCGGTGTAACTTCATAACTTGCAATCCACTTCTATCTTTTATATTACTTATCCCCAAATGTTTAACTACTAATTTATTTATTGATCTTTGTTTGACAGGTTATTTTTGTAATTGTTCATTTCATGTATCCTCTGCATTTTGTAAACTTCGTTCGAGGTACTTTTTGATAATCTTCTGTCTTAAATTTTTTTTTTATATGTGATGTGTTGAATGCGTTCCCCAAGCCCACCATACGTTATTTTTCATCCGTCCTCCGCCACTGTATATTACCCTTAACAGGGAATGCAACACATCTTTAATTCCTCTACTTATCGCACCATCAAATCATGGAAGGATAAGCACACCAGTTGTATCATCCATCTGAACCTGCTCCAGCACCCTTGCAACAATTTCCATCACCTGCAGCTAGTGTTTTTGCAGAGCTTCCAGCTTCGCAACTTTCTCCTCTCCTTTACCAAGGTAGCTACCTTCTCCTGCTCCCGCTGTAAGTGCCCATTGAACTTCACAATATCAGCCTTGGCCTTACCAACAAGTAGCCGCACATTGTATTCATCATCGAGACCCTTCAAGTCTCTGAGCATACGGGAATGCATGAGGGCTACGCATGTCATGCACTTCCCGGAAAACCATGGGTTGCTCCTCCCGCTAATGATCAAAATGCATCACAAATAATTCATTTCAAGTTAACAGAAGACATTTCCGCAGCGGGGAAGACAGGAGCAGATGATCTGCTCCGTCGACACCTCCCAAACGTCTGCTTTTGCCCTCTTTGCAGACGTAACCTAGAAACACCGGAGCACCTTTTCCTGTAGTGCGATTTCAGCTCTTTCATCAGGTCTCGATTGGCCGACCTGCTCAACGCCACACAACTCAACCCTACCGCCTAGACTCATTGCAACAACTTCTAACTGGTGAGCTAACGACATCCTTTGAAATGGGCCATCCCGTGGCGCCCTCTCAATCATCTCTTTCACTGTTTGGCGCCTTTGGTTGGAAAGGAACAACCGCGTCTTCCTCCTGGTTGACCAACATAGACTAGTCTTTCTCAATTTTTTGCTACAAGTGTTGCGGCTTTGGGCACGAGTTATTTTACAATTTAGGCTTCGAGCATCATGCAATTGATATATTAGAATACTGCAGACACAGTATGCTTCTCTAGTTCTGTACAGACCAAGCGTTCAGGCAGAGCCGCAGAGGGCATGCGCGCGCCTAGCTACTGCACGATCAGTAACACTTAATTATGAGCTAGGCACATAGACCGGAGCCCTTGAACTTGGCCTCCGTGATGGCATCGATACGCCGCGCCGTCTCCGGCGAGAGATGGTTCGTCCAGTCCCCGACCACGCCGCGCCGGAAAAAGGAGCTGTTAGCCACCGCACCGAACGTGAGCTCCGTCTTGCCGAGCCTTGTCGCCTCCAGCCCGCTCATGTGCTCACAGTCTGGCGGTGGCCTCCGCCGCGCCGCCCTCTTCCTCCTCCGCGGCGAGCGGCCGGCCGACGAACTCCGCCAGCCGCCGCACGTGCGACGCCGGCTCCCGTAGCATCTCCTCGTACCGGAAGAAGAGCACCGCCCCGGGGCACGCCACGTGCGCGCGCCAGTAGCCCAGGGCGTGCTCCCAGTACGGCCCGAACGGCGATGCGCCGGCGCAGAAGAAGTCGGCGGCAGCGTCGATGGAGAGCGGCTCCAGCCCGTCGGCGGCGATGACCTTGTTGGTGAAGTGCCACAGGGGGACCAAGGTGTCCTTGGGGTCGCGGAACACGTAGACGATCCTGCAGCCCAACGCCGCCACCGACGCCGGCAGCGAGGCGAACGGGACGTGCGTGGCCAAGAGCCTCGGGTCCGGGACGCCGGCGAGGTCCGGGACCTTGCTCCCCGTGTAGAGCTGGTACTCGAGGAACTTGACGCACTCGTGGGGGCCGAGGGAGGCGAACGGGTGGGCGGCGGCGGCGACGACCGGGTGCTCTCGCCGTCGCATCGTGGCGTAGAGGAGCGCCTTGATCCACATCGTGCCGGACTTGGGCAGCGTGGCGACGACGACGTCCGTGGGGCGCGCGGCGAACCGCGCGTCGGCGACCATGGCGCCGACCATGGGGAGCAGGCTGATGTGCCAGCCCTTGGGGTGGCGGTGCAGCCGGCGGTTGGAGATGCCGGGGATGCTCGGCCAGGAGGAAGCCAAGGCGGTGAAGCGCTGGTAGAGCTCATCGTCAGTCTCGCCGTCGCCGGGTTGCGCGGCTTGCGGTGGGGATGTCGCAGAGGTTTCCATCTGGGAGCGCATTGATTAGCAGGTAGCCCGTCACTGAGTTCACAGGTCAAGTCGCACAGCACCAGCTGCTATCCATCGTTTACGGCTAGAACTACTGGGTCTCTGATCGCATTTGCTCCCCTAGCTTTCTAGGCTGTTTGATTGCCTACGTCAAGGAATTTTGTATCTAGAGATACAAAACTAGAGTGTTTGGTTGTTTTCTCACCCATCTGAACTCGGCTCTCCAGATGCAATTATCCCTTCAGGCCAGTTTCTGGAGATACGACCAAATTAGGTATTTCCCCATAGTCAAGCTCCACGGATGCAGCAACGCAACCACATGTGCAACACATTTGATTCATTTTTTCGCTATAACTTTTAATTAGTATTTTCGATTACTGAACCAATTTCAAAAATGTGTTATTGATATTTTTTCGAACAAAACTAGATTACACTTGTCGTATAAATTTTAAAAGTTTAAAATTTTCATTTTTGAATTTATTTATTTATGAGACTTTTCTTTTGAATTTTTATTTTCTTATTTATTTTTTATTTTGATTTTCTAGAATTTATTTTTAATATGTTTCATCCCTCTTGAATTTCTCCATGTCATTTTCTCCTTAGTGCAGTCAACCAAACAACATCTCTATGCAGCCTGCACAATCTCATACACCTAACCAAACAACAACCATTTGCATCATCACAGCCTGACTCAAACCAACCTGGCTCAGCTTATACAGTCTGGTTCAACTGAGAAGGCAACCAAACAACCTATTCGTCTCTCAGTGTTAGTGTCGGCCCAGCACAAGGATTAATTTGCAACAATAGATGTCTTTCACATAGAACTATAAAAAAAGTAATCTCCTTTTTAAATGGCAGTCCCAAAAAAAGTACTTCGATGTCAAGATAAACCGCAGGCTGCAGCTGCATGAACTGGTACCTATACGGCCCGTGAAACGAATAGAGAACCCATCAAAAATTAAAGTAAATCAGAAAAGCTCCACCCTATTCCCCTTTGTTTTTGTTCTTTCTCTATGATTGTTCGTGTACGCTATACCTTGTACCACACTCGGTAGCAAGGTTTCTTACACATTATCAGCACACTCGCTGCTTAACGTGTCGATCAATCCGCGAGAAAAAAATATCTGCATCCACATCTACAACGAACATATTGTTTTGCGCATCGATTACCTAATAGATTGTAACATGTGCTTGTTTTCGCTACATATCAAGAATTCTTATACTTATTCCTAAAAGATTAACAAAAATTTTGCAAAAAAATTTAGTAGATTAGAAGTTTGTGGGCTTTTAGTAAATCAATATAATAGATTGAATTCTCCACTGCCGCCCGAAGTGGCCGCCGCCAACGCTATGGTACCCCGCGCCGTTCGCCCCCACGCTGTCCGCCCGCACGCCGACGGCGCCGCGCCGGCTGTGCCGCGCCCGCCCGCACTGCCCGCATGCCGGCGGCGCCTTGCCGGCTGGGCCGCTCTCGCCTGCACCGCCCGATCGCACGCCGCCCACACTATGCCGATCGGGCCGTGCCGGCACGCGCCGCATGCCGGTGCTGGGCCGCACTGGCCGCACTAGCCACGCCGACCCGCCGCCGCCGCAAACCTTGGCGGCTAGGGTTGGAATCCAACCCTAGCTGCCATATGCTACGGGCTCGCATAGGCCAAACGGGCCGACCCAGCTGGCCTCTCGGCCAAGCCGGCTTGTCGCCCGCTCCGAGCCAAACCGGCCTAACCCAAGCCGGCCTGTCGAGCCGAGCCAGCCTGGCCCACGCCTAAGCCGCCCTGCCCCTGTAGATGGGCCACGAGGCACAATTTGGGCTAAAGTTGGGCATAATTGGCATAAGGGCCTGGAAAACTTGAAAATAGCACCAGAAAATTTCAAAAATGTCGAATAACCCAAATTTGAATTGAATTTTCATTATTACTATTAATATTTTTTTTGGCCTTCTGCATGCGGCCCGGTATGGCCTGCGACCCATGTTGCCTGGCCCATCCCGACTATGCGCTATTTTGCTTGCAGCAGACTGTGCTCCGGGCCAAGAGATCTAGATGGGATGAATGGGCCATCCGGTTTATTAATTGACTACGGTCGATCCTGCTAGCAGCAGGCCGTGCGCTGCATCAAAAGGTCTAAATTAGGCCAGAATTTCAGAGAAATTGAAAAAGGTCATGAAAATTTGTGAAATAGACTCAAAAATTGCTGATATTTGCATAAACCCTCTGATCCTTGCAGAATCATGTGAATTTCCTTTGAATTGTTTATTTACTGCTTAATATTTCTACGCAATTTTTCGGCAAATTCTTGCTAATTATATTGTCAGTAATTAGTTTGCATCTCGTAATGGCACCATACTAAAACCGTGAGAATTAATTTATGGCACGCACCACTCTAGGTTTTGATTACCTGAAGTAATCGTGTATTTGGTTATCTTACAGATGATTGGCCTTGCAAGCCATGATTTCGAGGAACTTGCCCCCAGGGGTAGAATTTTCGGACATAGAAGTCAGATGTTGAAATTGTCCTAGACAGCAAGCAGCTGCGTTGTACCATTGGCATTGTCTAGGGCTACCCCACTGCGGAACAAAATTACCAGGCCCAGCATTTCCTTAGGCACCACTTGTCACCTACTCTCAAAAGTGAGTACATGGCAATAACATGTCCCTAGAAGTTGTGGAATACGCTCTGCAAGCGCTTTGAGAGGTTGAGATACTCAATTCTCCCACACGCCCAGCAAGACTGGAATCACCTGAGGGTGGCCGACTTAAAGTCTGTTGCTGACTACAACTCTGCGCTGCATCGCATTTGCACCGATTTGAGGTTCTATGGCAAACCAATCACAGAGGAAGAAAAGATTGAGAAAACTCTATCTACTTTTCATCCCAAAGAAATTCAGCTAGCCCGCAGCTACCGCCAGGAAAACATTGAGTATAGCACTCTTATCGATATGATGATGGTGTCTGAAACTCATGATAATGTCTTGATGAATAATTTCAAGTCCTAAGTACCAAGTAACCCAACTGGCACTGAAATTAATGCCAATAGTTACAAGGTGAAAAAGCCCAATAAGAAGGGCAAGAAAGGGAAAGGAAAGAGAGTGGCAACATTTGACAAGTCTGGTAATCAGCGGCCGTGCAAGCCGTATGGCCAGCAGAACCAAACGTGCTTTCACTACGGCCTGAAGGGGCATTGGTGCAGGATTTGCCATGAGCCCAAGAAAGTGGTTACGACACACCATGCCAAGAAGAAACGTCCCATTGAAGCGCATCTAGCAAAGCTTCAAGTTAACAATACCAAGCTTGAAGACGAATTTGAATAGGATAATCTCCTTGGGAGGAACTGGCATCTCTCCCACTGCCCCCTTCTAGCCCTGTCCCTGAGAGCGTCGTGAAGATAGATCACTTTGATGACTTTGGCATCCGGCAGAGTGTGGACGCCATGTTCACCGAGTCTATCTAGTGTTTTTTTGCAGCATGTCGCTGTCGATATCTTAGATAGGTTGCGTTAGAAGACATTTAAATAAATCGTCTCGGATTTTTCCTTTGCATTGTAGGTCAAGGTTACAATTGGCTAGAGCACATCAGAAGACACCCACCTAGAGTCCTTGGAAGGGATAAGAACGGGTAGACAGATGTTCTTAGGGACAGTGTTCCTTAAACTACTATTATCAGGTCCGCAAAGATCGTTAGCGAAAATCCAACCACATAGTCTGTTCATTCTCAGAAGAAAGCTTCACATATCCACCTAGGAAAAGTGTTCCCCCTACCACTCCTGCCCTTGAAAATGGCAGAGGAGTAGTTTGCACCTTCTGCAAATAGTATAGGACACACTGAGCATAACTGCTTTCGTCGTGCTAAGGAAGCACGTGAGGAGCGTAGGAAACAGGGTAGAATTCAAGGCCCTCCTAAAAATCCTACACCTAGGTTCGTTTCACCTCAGGCTAAAACGGTGGGTAGACAGTCAGGACTTGTAGCTCAGCCTTTTGTTACTCGTCCTGTTGCTGGTCTGGGGCGTGAGCAGTATCGTTCTCAGGACGTACCTCCTGTTGGGTGAGTGTCCACAACGTGAGGTGCCAACTCCATGGTGGGGGAATGGCAAGAAAGGTAGGAAGCACGGACAGGATGGGCCTGTCTCAGCTTAACGGCAGGTTGCTCTTAATCCTGCGTTAGTATGTTTCCATGCTAGAAGGGATGGCCTGGTCCAAGTAGAATCTGTTCGGTATGGTCGTGTGACTCAGTTTTGCGTGCTAAAAGATGCACTTGTATTTTCCAATGCTGAGCCACGTTTGTTCACTCGTTGACTCAGTCGCGTCGGGCTAGGAACGGGGACATGTGCATCATCGATTCTGGGTGTTGTCGCCACATGACTTGAAACTATCAGTGGTTCTCCTCCTTAGCCTCGATCTGAAATGATATTTTTATTCATTTTAACAACTAAATATAAATATCTGCATGTCTTTTCAAATCTAGGTGCTCGTCTCTCGAATAAGGGGCGATGATCAAGGAACATGCCTTTGTATTTAATGAAATGATTAAAAAATGGAAAATTTAAAAATTTAAAATTTGAGTTTAAAAACAAATTCAATTTTTTTCTTCTATTTTCTTGTTCATGCTATAAAATTCCAAAAAAGACAAAAGAAACCCAAAAAAGAACTATAGTTAGACGAATAATAAATTGTTTTTTGTTTTTTGAAATTTAAGAAAAATGTAAACAACAATGGGCTAACGTGCCATAAAACTTTTTAAAAAACTTTAAATTTAAAAATAATTAGAGTTTGTAGTTTTTTTGGAAAAATTTGGAAATCTCACAAAATCTAGAATAAAAAAATGGTGATGATTTTCATTCCTTTCCGGCTTAGCAAAACATTCCATCAAATATATGCCACAACTTCATTGTTATTTTATAACACTTCAAAATTTTCATTTTGAACCATAATATTTACTAAACAAATTACAATGGTTCAAATCAGCAGCCATAATAGAGGCCACTCATGCTACAAGCCTTCCGTAACCATAAGAGAGTCGGGCTACTTCCCACGATCAATAGAGCCACATAACTATTGGCAATGGAAAAAGACGAGAGGCCACTAGTAGGGAGGCGTGGGGCCTAGAAGCCATCGGAGGTCACCTTAACTCGACTCTCGCTCTTATTATTAGGATACTTCGGCAACATTCTTGCTTTGTTTCATTTGAGTTTTGTTTAGACAATTCACTACCTTTTGTTTTGATGACCATCCCATCTTTTACTTTTTATTGAACCAATTTATAGTGGATTCCCTTAAATTTTAGAGTAAATTACACTACATATACCCAAAGTTCCCATATTTTGGATTATACTCAAAATCCGCAAAATTACGTATTTAAGTACACAAAATTGTACAAGTGTATTAAGACAGATTCAAAACCCTTTTTTTCATGGTTGTTCTTTTAACCACCCAAGATCTGTGTGGGCCATGAGATCACACAGGGCCCAAAACCCGTCTCACAAGAACAATATTATATTTTTGTCCATCTCTTATAGCCCAAATATATCTTATTAAACTCGGATGTTTCAACACCTCACCATTTCAAACATTATGTTACTTCTGCATCATTTTTACTCTATTTAAATTTTGTCTCTTATGACACTATGTTTTTCATTCTGGTTTTAAATTAAGTCATAATTTCACATCTGGGCCTTAAAAAGTTAGGACCGGCCCTGCTTTCAACCCTCGGGGGAAAAAATTACTTGCAAGCAGGTCCAAACTTTATGGGATTTTAAAATTATGTTTTGGTGACACATCTATCGGGCCTCCTAGCTAGCGAGAAAAAACTCATGTGAAATTTGCACAACATTTTATTTATTTTATGTGATTTTATTTTTTTTTCAAAAATTTTGAATTTATATGGCACCTCTTGTGATCCGGTAGCGAGAAAAATAAGGCGAACACTAGACATCGGACGTACGATCCGTCCGTACCGATGATGTCAGCATGACGTCATCGCTGAAACTTGATAAATACCTACTGAAACATGAAAAATAACACTAGAAAATTGTTGAAATGTGGCAACCTGACTGTGAAACTTGAAAGTTTAGAAAGTTTCTCGAGAGTATGAACCAAGTTTCAATAACACAAAGCTCAAGTTTCAGGAAGCAAAATCCAAGTTTCAATGGACAAAACGTAAGTTAAAGGGCAAAGTTTCGATAGTGAAAATCCCAAGTTTTGAAATTATGTAAAAAGTTTCGACAGACAAAACCCCAAGTGTACCCAAAACAAGTTCAAGTTTCGGTAGTAGTAATCAAAATTTCAAAAGCAAAAAATTTGAAGTTTTTCGGTGACGAAAATCCAAAGTTTTGACGAGCGAAGTCCAAGTTACAACAGAGAAATGTTCAAGTTTTGCCAGGCAAAATCAAAAGTTTCAACATACAGGATCCAAAGTTTTGAAGCGAAGTCTAGGTTTCGTGTGAAAAAATGGAGGATGGAATTCCTCCTTCTTCTTCCTCAAATCTGGCAACCCCCTACCCCCAAGCTCGGCGGATCAAGGAAAAACAAGCAAAAAATGCCTCAGTTCTTACTTACATGCTTGATGTTTCCCCATGTGAAAAATGCAGAGGGGAGAGGGGGGGTGCGAGGCTCCGGCGCCGATCTCCAATGGCTGTGCGCCGACGACCGCAGCGACACTCCGTGAGCAGTGAGGAAGTGCTTCGCCCGAGTAGGGAGCAAGCATCTATGGCAGAGAGCAGGGAGCAAGCATCTACGGCAGAGAGCAGGGAGCGGGAAGCGGGAGGAGAGGAAGCGTGGACGACAGCGGTGGCGCACCTCACGGCGACAGAATCCGATTGTCGGCGTTGCCGTATCCGGCGTCGCGGTCTTCGACGTTGCCGTTGATGGAATTTGCTAGAATGGGGACAATTTCTCTCAAGTGGAGTGAGCCGCAGGATGTGGCTGGGCTGGGCGCGCGGATGATGTTGGGCTGGGCATGCAGGTGAAGCTGGGCTACCATGCACACGAGCCGCCCCAAGTACAGACGCGTCCGGACTTGTGGGCTGCAGCTTTTCCAGAAAAATAATTCTAGAGAGTTTAAACAAAGTAAAAACAACAGGGGAAACCAATTTTGTATTTGACTTTTGTACAACTCAAATAAATGTCTGTTGTGGATTTTGGTCTTTATATTTAATGATGTGGGACAATTTCTTGCAATTTAAATCTTATTTGACATACACCAACTAAAAGGGAAAAATATCTCTTCCTACCATTTGCTTTTGATATTGTTTTGCATCAAACAGAATTTCTAGTTGGAAGTTTAAGCGCCACAATTGTATATTTGTATATGCCACGTCTTTTGAAAAAAATCAAATGATTAAGGAGCGGGAGCCAAACCGGCAAACCCGAGGAAATTGGATTATTGTCCCAAAGTTAATGTGCCTTTGTTTTTTTGCCCAAAGTTGGTGTGACTTTCTATTTTTGCACTGTGTAGATCATCTGTGAATTGTTTTGTCCACAGGGATTTTCTAAAAAATTCGCCCCAAAGTTCAAGGGAGGACACCGGCGGGGAGGGAGGAGCGACAATGGCCCTTGGCAAAGGCGGGGAGGGCGGCGCGGCCATGGCCCGCAGCAGCGGCGCCTCCCTACTCTCACCGCCTGTGCGCGCCGAGGAAGAACGGAGAAACAAGAGACGGTGCCTCCCTACACGATAGAAGACGTGGCAATTTTTTAGAAGAGTAAAATACATGGGCGGTCCCTAAACTATTAGTCGATTCTCATCTAGGTTCCCAATCGTTTTAACTTGGTTCACCTCGATCCAAAGTTGCCACGTGACAACCCTAGAGCAGACGTGGTGCTGACCTGCCATGTAAAATAGTTTTAAAAGGGGGAAATCATTAAGAAATGAGAAAAATCAATAAAAAATCATGGAAATCATGAAAAATCATAAACATATTAAAAAGAAACATAAAGATAGTGTGGTCGCCTTTAATCCCTCTATGGTTGTAAGCGCAAGACCTTTAGCATTATGACGAATGGGAGCCCTCAATTGCTTTTTTTTTTCATTTTTTATGAATTTTCCTAATTGTTTTACTATTTTTTCATATTTTTTATGATTTCTAAAAAATTTTAGGATTTTTCTAAATTTTTTAAGTAATTATGCGACATGGACATCCACGTCAGCTTTAGGGCTGTCACATGGCAGTTTTGAACCGGGACGAGCCCATTTAAAAAGATTAGAGACCCAAAACTAAAATTTCATAGATTAGGGATCTAGATAAGAATCGACTAATAGTTTAGAGACCGTCCATACATTTTACAGTTTTTTAAAAACCTCTGTGGGCAAAACAATCCCATGTTATACACTGGGCAAATACAGCAAAACACATCAACTTTGATAAAAAGAAAAATCAAGCCCATCAACTTTGGAGAAAAATCCAATTTTCTCGGCAAACCCAAACCCAAACCCAAACCCCCGGCCCCGGCTCTTCCGCACCTGGTCGCCGCCGTCCAGCAGCGAGATGTCATCGGCGGCGGCAAGCCTTGATGCGTTCGGCGTCATCTTCGGCGAGGCCAAGCCGGAAGAGCACCGCGCACCCACTGCTCCGCCTCCGCGCCCCATCCTCTTCCACGCCTACGCCCACTCCGCCGCCGCGCTCCGCGTCGTCGCCACCGACTTCCACTCCCTCGCGTGGGACCGCTCCCTCTCCGTCGCCGACCTCGACGACCTCGTAAGCTCTCCTCCTCCTCCTCCGCCTCTTCCTTTGCAGCTTCCGATCGGCAGCTTGCCTCATTGGTAACCGATTTCTTCTATCTTTTCCATGTCTTCCTACTGTTGCCGTTGCAATTTCGCAGAGGGATGATGTTGGAATTGGCGGCTCTTGGCCTGAATTCCTGGTTTACCTCAAATCTTCATTGTCTTCTGGGGATGTAAAGTTCCTGTTCGCTGCCGGTCGACACGAGGAGTTACCTGGTAGCTACCCAGCAGGATTGTGTTCAATTTGATTCTTTATTATCCGACTTAGTTTACATGTGTTCATGTATTGCATAATTGTTAACTGATCCTCGTCGATCGATCTATTTTGTTCTAGTTCCAGGGGTCTCTACAAGCTTGCATGATTGGTAATGTCATCTTGTTCTTGCAGGTCTGGATCCTGTGAAGCTTGTGGCTACAAAGGCAAAGGGGCTGCCTCGCATCGCCATTTCTCTACCCAGAGTTACTGGTTCTGCCGTGAATGACGCTTTAGCCAATTTTGCGGGAGCACTCTATGCGGCTTATATGATTTCGCAAGAACATGTGTCCAAAGGTTGTTGCCGCTTGGTAGTCTCTCTATTTCTTATTCGGTGCCTCTGCCTGTTACTGAAACTTTGGGAATTTATTACTCAGCTTATTCTCAAATGTGCTTTATGCAGCGGAAGAGCGTGTGTCACAGCTGATGGGAAGTCTATCATCTGAAAGGGTATGTTATCTCCTAACCATCACTTTTACATTGTGTTGTACTGTCATTGCTGCTGTTTCTTTATGAATATAGTAGAGTAAATGGAATCAAAATCTGGTTGACTAAATCTACATGTTTTCCTGTCAGAACGTAAAACCATTTTTAGCATCCTAGGCTTCCAAGGTACAAGTTATGTTCCTCCAAAGTTCAATGGCATTAGTGTGTCAAATAGGTCTGCCCATACTAAATTTGTGGGTGTTCGTTATGGATTCCTTTTGTGGATAGAACTTATCAACGAAGATCTAAAGCTGCCTAGGCCAGTCCAAATGCGCAAGCCACACACATGGTGAGCTACAGGGGCAAGCGCACTATAGGGCTCCATGGAGGTTGAGTCTGTAGTTCATCAAACAAATAACCATTTTGCATAATTTGTTGGAAACTTGGAATCCTAAATAGTAGTCGATCTTCATAACCTGTTAGTTAAAGTAATCGTAGTCTGAGTTTTAGTTCGAGAATAAGCAGTCCTAGTTGAGAGCAAGTCATCTTCTGTAGCTCTATAAAAGGGACCTGTGTGTCTAGCATTCAAATGAAGGAATACATAACAGTACACGTTTATACAGTGCTTCATCGTGGCTGAAAGAAGAGCTCCCGTCAATAGCAGAAGGTGAACATGCGCATCAAGTTTATCTTCTATGGCCCCATCTAAACACCCGTGTGCTTCTTGCACCTCATGTAGCCCATCGATAAATTGGCCAAAACGCGTTAATTTGGTATCAGGGATTCAGAGCGACTCGCTGAGCCTTCCTCCATGGATGAAGATGTTCCTGCTCCTGTGGTGAAAGAACTCTCCTACTGGCAGATATTTGCCAAGATTTTAGCGCAGCTATTTATGCTTACCAATCAGCTGAAAAACCATGATGAACATATTGCTAGAACAGATAGTAATCAATCAGAGGAGAATTTCTTCACTGCTGCCTACTTCTCTTGCCTACATGGCACAGCATGCCACACGGCCCGCACCTGGCCCGCCGCCGTGTTTCCTCCATGCCGATCCGCCGCCGCCGGCTTCCTCCACGCCGTCACCGGCATCCTCCGTGCCGACCTGTCGCCGGCTTCCTTTGTGCCAACCCGTCGCTGCCGATTGCGCCTTTCGGTCGGAGTTGGTTGGGGTGTTGTGTGTGTGACCGACTCGGTCGGGTGTGGTGTGTGTTGGGTTGTTGTGTTGAGTGGACTTGGTCAGGTGTAGTGTGTGTTGGGTCGTTGTGTTGAGTAAAAAAAATGTCGTCAGGAACCATGTTTGTTCCTCGCTGTCCTGTGCTTTTTAATGTTCTCAATTTTTAGGATTGGGCCCTGCTTATGCGCATTCACATGCGTGGCCAGTGTCTCTAGGATTTTCTTACCGGCAAGCTACCTTGTCCGCTGCGTCCTAATCCCCTGAAGCTGTCCTCTTCACGGCCTGATGATACCGGGAAGCTCTCCGAGGCTGATGCCTATGCTGCTGCTAAGAAGGCATCTGATGATGATAAAGAGGCTTTGGAGTCCTATAATTCTTAATACACCGCTTATAAATTCTGGTGTGATGAGGATGCTCGACTCTGCTATTTTGATTGCCAGCATGGAGTTACATCGTACCAGAGAAGTGGTCTCCTTGACTTCTACTCAGCTGATGTGCTCCCATCTTGGGGATCGGTACGAGCCCTCGGGTGACTCAGTATCTTGCTGCTCGAGGGGTGACTCAGTATCTTGCTGCTCTTCGCCATGAGAAGTCTCTACAATAGGGTGATTCTACGGTGGATGAGCTTTATGCTCAGCTTTCCGCAATGTGGTGTCAGTTCGACTCTGGATGCGGCTCTTGATACTGGACTTGTGCCTGTTGCCTGTGTCAACGATCTCGTTTGGAACTTCGTCGTGTCTACGACTTCGTCATACGTCTTCGGCTCGAGTTTGAGCAAGTTCGTGCACAACTTCTTACCCGTCACCCTCGTGTCATCATGTTGGAGGCTCTCACTGCTCTTCATACTGAGGAGGCTCGTTTTCGTGGACGAGTCTACTGACTTTGTCAGTTCTTGCTCTTCAGCCACCAGCTTCGACTTCTACTTGTCCTCGGTCATCTTCCTCATCCTCTTCGTCTTCTGGAGTGACGACGAAGGCTGTTCTTCACTGCACCTATTGTGACAAGGATGGTCATGTGGAACAGTTCTGCTACAGGAAGAATGATATTGCTCGTCGTCGTTCGCCCAAGGGTACTGCAACACTAGTCACAGGAGATTTAGACTCCCAACGCATTCCGGATGCCTCTACTGAGATTCTTATGTTGCGTTGCATGGCTGCCTCTTCACCCTCAGGTTCTGTTTCTTCGAGGGGTGACTCAGTATCTTGCTGCTCTTCGCCATGAGAAGTCTACAACAGGGTGATTCTACGGTGGATGAGCTTTATGCTCAGCTTTCCACAATGTGGCGTCAGTTAGACTCTGGATGCGGCTCTTGATACTGGAACAAATCATGACCCTCGGACTTGTGCCTGTTGCCTGCGTCAACGATCTCGTCTGGAGCTTCGTCGTGTCTACGACTTCGTCATACGTCTTCGGCTCGAGTTTGAGCAAGTTCGTGCACAACTTCTTACCCGTCACCCTCGTGTCACCATGTTGGAGGCTCTCATTGCTCTTCGTATTGAGGAGGCTCGTTTTCGTGGACGAGTCTACTGACTTCATCAGTTCTTGATCTTCGGCCACCGGCTTCGACTTCTACTTGTCCACGGTCATCTTCCTCATCCTCTTCGTCTTCTGGAGTGACGACGAAGGCTGTTCTTCACTGCACCTATTGTGACAAGGATGGTTATGTGGAATAGTTCTGCTACAGGAAGAATGATATTGCTCGTCGTCGTTCGCCCAAGGATACTGCAACACCAGTCACAGGAGATTTAGACTCCCAACGCATTCCGGATGCCTCTACTGAGATTCTTATGTTGCGTCGCATGGCTGCCTCTTCACCCTCAGGTTCTGTTGCTTCTGCTTCGCAGTCTTATACTGAGATACCAACTATATCACCATGGATTCTTGTCTCCGATGCTTCTTTTCACGTGACATCTGATTCCACATATCTTACTTCTGTTCATCCTTTAACCAAGCCATTGACTGTTCAAACGACAGACGGAACCTCGTCCTGTTACAGGGCGAGGCACTCTCTTGTCATCTTCTTTTCATGTATCATCAGTTTCTCATGTTCCTAAACTAAACATGCAGCTTATCTCTGTCGGCCAGCTTACTGATCATGGTTGTCATGTTATTTTCGATACCGGCTCATGTTGTGTTCAAGATCGTCGCACGGTTCTCTTGGTTGGTACTAGCCCTCGGCGCGGTGACTCGCAACATCTTTGGGAGCATGACTGGCTTTGTCCTTTCGCTGCTCCTACCAGTCTCTTCATCTCCGCTGCTTTCTCCACGACGTCTTTTGCTCAATGTCATCATCGTTTAGGACATATATGTGGTTCTCGTTTATCCTCTTTGGTTCGTCGTGGTATTTTAGGGTCTATTATGTTCATCTCGATTGTGCGGGTTGCAACCTTGGAGAACAGGTGCAACTCTTTTATCCTTCTAGTGAGACTGTGACTGCTCGTCTGTTTGATTTTGTATATTCTGATGTCTAGGGTCCAGCCCCTTTTGTGTCAAAAGGTGGTCATAAATATTACATCATTTTTATAGACAATTTTTCTCGCCACACTTGGTTATATTTTATGTTTTCTTGTAGTGAGGTTTTATCTATTTATAAAAATTTTGCTATTTATAAAAATTTTGCCACCATGATTCGTACTCAGATTGACTCTCCTATTCGTGCTTTTCGAGTTGACTCTACAAGGGAGTGTCTTTCCGGGCATCTTTGTGGTTTCTTGCTTAGCAGTGCACTCTGTCTCAGTTCTCTTGTCTTGGTGCTCATGCTCAAAATGATGTGGCTTAGCATAAACATCGGCAATCTTCTTGAAACCGCACATGCTCTCATGATTGCTTCTTCTATTCCACCTCACTTGTGAGCTAAGGTTGTCTCTTCTGCTTGTCATCTCATTAATCTTCAGCCTTCTGCTCTTCAAAGTGGTATTCTTATAGAGCGTCTTTCCGGACACCGCCGTCATCATCCGGTTGAGGTTTCTCCTATTGACTCATCTTTTTAGGAGTTAGTTTCTACCTCCCAACCATATGCTCTTTTTGACCGTCGCTCTATTCGACCTCCTGAGCATTTTGGTTTTGTCAGTACTGTCTCTGCTGAGCCGGTTCCTCATCGTGATGCTGTCATTCATCCCGAGTGGCAGCATGTGATGGCCGAGAAGATTTCTGCGCTTGAGCGTAATAGCACTTGGGAAATTGTCTTTCTTTCGTCCCATGTTCGTCCCATCACATGCAAGTGAGTTTTGATGACAGAGGTTACCTGACTGCGTTGGTTACTTGAGGATTTTGGTGTTTTTGTTGCTACGCCTACCCCTCTTTTATCTGACAGTACTGGAGCTATTGGCATTGATAGGAATCCAATGAAGAATGAGCTCACCAAACGTATTGGTGTTGATGCTTCTTATATGAGATCGTAGGTTTAGGAGCAGGTTGTGGGACTTCAGTATGTGCCTTCAACAGATCAGCTGGCAGATTTCTTCACAAAGGCAGAAACTCCATAACATCATTATTTTTGTCTCTCTAAACTCGGTGTTGTTTATCCACCATGAGTTTGAGGGGCGTGTTAGATATGTATGGGCTGTGTGGTCTATGTACATATGGGCCCATTTAACTGTTGTCTTAGGGTTTTCCTTTACTCTGTATATATACTGGCCCCTAGCCTCGTATCAATACACGTGTTATTCCTAACAATATAGTCTGTGACGTGTAGATATCTTTACACGCTATAAAAATGGAATTAAATTAGGGAATCCTCTGCTGCTGCACCCATATTATGAATAAGTTGCTAAAGGCACTAATAGACTTCAGTTCAATGCATACTTTTATCTCCGATAAAGTCACTCGACATTTAGGATTAACCATGCAACCATGATCCGGTTCGACAGTAATTGTGACAAATAGCAATTGTGTACAAGTAGCAGGTGTTAGGAATAGCACTTGTATTCATATGGGGGCCAAAGGGTCAGTATATATATAGAGTACAAGGGCATAAAGGGAAAAGACTAGAAAACCCTAATACAGTAAAGGGACGGGCCAGGCCCATATACACAGCCCAATATATCTCTAACACCCCCTCAAACTTATGATGGATCAACAACACTGAGTTTGGAGAGAAAAATAATGATGTTGTTGAGTCTGTGCCTTTGTGAAGAATCTGCCAACTGATCTGCTGAAGGCACATACTGAAGAGCCACAACCTGCTCCTGAACCTGCGATCTCATATAAGAAGCATCAACACCAATATGTTTGGTGAGCTCATGCTTCATCGGATCCCTGGAAATACCAATAGCCCCTGTACTATCAGATAAAAGAGGGGTCGGCGTAGCAACAGAAACACCAAAATCCTCAAGTAACCAACGCAGCCAGGTAACCTCTGTCGTCAATAGAGCCATAGCCTGCAACTCAGCCTCTGCACTAGAACGAGAAACTGCCTTCTGCTTTTTAGTCTTCCAAGCAATGAGAGAATCACCAAGGAAAACACAATAAGCGGAAAAAGAGCGGTGATCAGAAGGATCCCCTGGAATCAGGTGTCATATGAAAAGAAGCATCTGAGTCAAGAATCCATAGTGATGTACCTGGTGTCTCAGTAGAAGACTGTGAAGCAGAGACAGCAGAACCCGAGGGTGAAGAGGCAGCCATGCAACGCAATAGCATAAGAATCTCAGTAGAGGCATCTGGACTGCGTTGGGAATCTGAATCTCCTGTGACTGGTGCTGCAGAACCCTTAGACGAACGACGATGAGCAATATCCTTCTTCCTGTAGCAGAACTGCTCCACATGACCGTCCTTGTCACAATAGGTGCAGTGAAGACCAGCCTTCGTCGTCACTCCAGAAGACGAGACTGGGGAGGAAGACGACCGAGAACCCGTAGAAGTCGAAGCCGGTGGCCGAAGAGCAAGAACTGACGGAGAAGACAGTAGACCAACACCACGAAGACGAACCTGCTCAGTACGAAGAGCAGAGAGAGCCTCCAGCATAGTGACACGAGGGTGACGGGCAAGAAGCTGAGCACGGACTTGCTCAAACTCCAGCCGAAGGCGTATGACGAAGTCGTAGACACGATGAAGTTCCAGTCGAGATCGCTGACGCAAGCAACAAACACAAGTCCGAGAGTCATGATCGGCTGAAGTATCAAGAGCAGCATCCAGAGAGTCCAACTGACGCCAAACTCCAGAAAGCTGAGCATAAAACTCATCCATTGTTGAATCACCATGTTGTAGAGACTTCTTATGGCGAAGAGCAGCAAGGTACTGAGAGTCACCCGAAGGCTCATAACGATCTCAAAGATGTGACCACATCAGCTGCGCAGATGCCAAAGAGACCACTTCTCCAGTAAGATGTACCTCCATGCTAGCAATCAAAATAGCAGAGGCACGAGCATCCTCATCAGACCAAAACTTGTAGACGGTGTACTGAGATTTGTAAGACTACAGAGCCTCCTTATACTCATCAGAGGTCTTCATATCAGCATCAGTAACACCTGGAGAAGACGAAGAAGGCAATGCCGGGGGATCAGGACGCGACGGGCAAGGAAGCTCGCCGGTAAGAAAATCTCAGAGGCGTTGCCCAGGCATGTGAATGCGCATGTGCTGAGCCCAATCCTGATAATTGAGGCCATCAAAAAGCACGGGGCACCGAGGAATATCCACAGTTCCTGACGACATATTTTTTTTACTCTTTTTTTTTACTCACACCAAAACACACCACCAACCCACACAAAACACAACATTGGCAATGGACGGCGGTGAGCAGAGCGGTGGGAGGCGGAATCCGGCGACAAATCCGGCAGCCGGCGGCGACTTGGAGGAAAACCGACTCCGATCTGCAGCCGGCGACGAAGCGACTCCCGCGGCGACTCCGATCCATACCGAATCGAGCAGGGTCGCAAAGCGGCAATGGATCGGGGCGACGTCGGCGGAGACTGGAGAACGGGGCTGGGGCGGCGTGGATCCGGAGGAAGCCGGAGTGGGGCGGCGCGCCTGCCGTCGGGCGCAGAGGAGCCCAGGGGCGGCGGCGCCTGGAGGAGGAGGAAGACGACGCCTGTAGGAGGAGGAAGGCGGCGCTTGTAGGAGGAGGAGTCTGTATATATACTGGCCCCTAGCCTCGTATCAATACACGTGTTATTCCTAACAATATAGTCTGTGACGTGTAGATATCTTTACACGCTATAAAAATGGAATTAAATTAGGGAATCCTCTGCTGCTGCACCCATATTATGAATAAGTTGCTAAAGGCACTAATAGACTTCAGTTCAATGCATACTTTTATCTCCGATAAAGTCACTCGACATTTAGGATTAACCATGCAACCATGATCTGGTTCGACAGTAATTGTGACAAATGGCAATTGTGTACAAGTAGCAGGGATATGCAATAATACAGCCATTGTCATTGGAAAGAGGTTGTTCAACATTGATCGTTATGCAATTCCCTTTGAAGGGTTTGATTTAGTTTTTGGAGTGCATTGGCCTTTAACTTTATGACGGATTCTATCATGAAGTAGTATGGCAGAGCACTGACACAACAGTAACAAATATTCAGGCTTGAACAGTTTCTTTGAAGGCTCTCCATGATGACCTATTGTGGTATTTGAAGATGTCTTTGAGGCTCCGTTTGGACACATGGTTTGCCTCCACTTAGGCGGTATAACTATCGAATCCACTTGATTCCAGACGCAGCACTTGTGGCTGTTGGACCTTATCAATGTCCAAAATTTATGAAAGATGAAATAACAATGTGAGGATATCATCAGACCAAGGAATTCAAAATTTTCTTTGACGGTGTTGTTAATTAAGAACAATGATAGCTTGTGAAGGTATTGCGTAGATTACTGAGCCTTGAATGCACATAAAGTTTATCTTATACGATCCGTTGAGGACTTGAGGTTATCTTTTGCGGACCCATCCAAATGCCTATGAGCTTCTTATAGCACCTATTACAGTTCATTAATGAAGTAGCCAAAGACCACCACACAAGTGTTCACTTTATACTCCCTCCGTTCTTTTTTATTTGTCGCTGTTGACTTTTAAACATGCCCTTTAACCATTCATCTTATTAAAAAAACTATTTAAGTATCATTTATTTTTATGCTTTTTTTTACATTAAAGGTACTTTAAACATTACTTATATTTTTGTATATTTGCACTAAATTTTTTAATAAGAGAATGGTCAAAGGTGTAAGTTGAAAAGTCAACGGCGACAAATAAAAAAGAATTATTTTTCGTCTTCATTAATACATTTTTTCATTTATAGCCATCAAGTCATACACACCATGCTGGTTTATGTATTAACCTTGTGTGACATCACCAGCTATCACTGAGCTTCATTGCCATTTTTTGCTAACTTGTACTATATACTGGTGTTGGCAAAACATTCCAATGTATATTTTGTTTTGTCAGACATTTTTCTTATTCACTATGCGTTGCCAGTTTCTATGTGAGCTAGAACCCATCTTTTTGTTGTACAGGAAAAGAATGAAATAATGCAACAACAATTGGAAGCGCTTTCTTTTCTAGACAAAAGAAAGATAACAAAGCCAAACTTAGTGGCTGATCTGGTTCCAAGTGCGTCTGGTGTGACTCATGGCTCTGATCAAGTTATTCTTCCTGTGCAGCAGCAAACATCAGGTGACCATGCTTCTTCATGCAGAATTGTTAACCAAACAAACCTAATACTCCGTCAGCTAATGATATTGCAAACCTGCAGTTGCTTCACCTAGTAAAGTTCATCCAGCTAAGTCCACAAAGCGGATGGCCCCCTTGTCTCGGAGGTTATATACAATTCATGAAACTACTTTGATGTAAATGGAGGTTAATTCACTTCGTAGTTGACTGGTACTGATGTTTGGTGTTTTTTTTCAGGGCAAGAGTAAGAGGAGCTTTGTTGCAAGATACCGAGGAGAATGATGATGAATAGTTAGTAATTGCTGATTTGTTTTGTTGATTAAGTATCTCATATGTAAACACAAACTATGAGTGTGTGGTTACTGTTTTATTCATTAGCTTTGTGCTTTTTGACTTGTGTCAAACTGTGTGATGAAAACTAACTGCAGATCATGGCATACAAAGGTACAATATGGTAGAGACTGAGTTCATACAAGAAATGCTAATTTTTTTTCTAATTTACTGTGCTTTCCTGCCCAACTTATGATTGTGACTGTGTTTTTCGGTGTGAGCTTTGTGTGTTTGTAAATACACAAATCTTAGCTGATCCAGTGCTAAGGTTTTTTTTTCTGATGTGATTGCTGTGCTGCCAATTGTGGATTTTATCAAAGAGAATGGAAGACTTCTCATCTTCATTGGTATGTTACTTACTTCCTGATGTACACGTTGCACAACATAGTATGCATAAACATTAAAGCTGGTCAGGAGGCAGTGTTAGGGCATCCATAAATCATGGGAACAAGTGTACTACGTCTGAACATATACATAGCTTATCCACCCATTGATCTTCATGCATCCTGTAACTTCCAACTGATTAACAATATTAACAAATTTTGGACTTATGAGTACCTAGGCATAGCTATAAACATGATATAACAGCTAACCATAGAGAAAAAAACAAAATGCTGTATGCATACATTTCTCTCTACCGTGACTGACCTTTACCCTCCAGTTTCCTATAGGTACAAATGGCTACTCTTTATCCACTATCAACTTCACTTGGCGCCTGCTGGAATTGAAGAATGGGTAACATCCCATTGATTTCCTGCAAAAGTGTGCATATCATTTTATGAGGCATAGTAAAGTGCAACATCTTGTTATATATTAGTTGTTCTGATAGTTCTCTTTTATATTTTCTTCTCTACAGTTGTGTGCTATCTTTACCCCTTATTTTGCACATTGTTGTACTAGAGAAATGAAGTCCAGGAGCATATTTGTACCAATTTAATTAAATGACTGCAACGAAGGTCTGCTTAATTTAGACATACCTTCTGTAGCTCCTGCCTTTATGGCCTTTGTTTTGCATGCTCTTGCTCTGTGTGTTGTTATGTTCATTTCCAGTCTCAGCAGCTGTATTTGTCATCGAACCATCTCCATCTTCATTTGCTGACACACACTTCTTTTGTATCGCAGCCACAGCACGCTTCTTCTTCCTCCCACCAGCGCCATCAGAAGCCGAGCGCATGAACATCTTGACGATGAGGCCTGCACCCTCCATGGTCTCACTCCTGGTCCTGGACAACCTCTTCCTCCACGACTTGCTACTCCATGTGTTACCCAGTGTGCCCTTCTCCCTACACCCAGTTGCCTTGTCCATGGCTCTGGGTTTGGGCAGCTCGGTGAGGTCTCGCAGCGACACTTCGTAAGCTTCCTCAGGCAGGCCCGTTACTAGCCGGTGCATCATTTCCTGGTGATGCCTCTTGATCGCCTCTGCATCCATCCACTGATCACCCTGGATTGAGGAGTAGCTGCTCTTGGACTGCTCGATCCATGACTCATAGCCGAAGTCCAGTGCATCGTGGCACGCCCCCGAGGCAGGATTGGCGAAGGTGAAATGCTGCTGCTCTGGCTCAAGGACGGAAGAACCCATGTCTATGTGTTGGTCAGGTGCAATCTGCAAGCTTGGGCTTCCGAGCCGAGCTTTCTGGTAGAAGGGCCTGATGCTGTTCCTTTTGTAGCTGAGGCCTGAGGCAGCAAGCAGCCCCAGCCTCCCTGGCTTGTACAACTGCAAATTATGACTATGATGGTATCCCCCTCTGCAAATTATGATCAAATAATGTTAAACCGTCCCAGGCCAACTACCTGCCAACCAATATACAGCAATATAGCCTCCATAATAACATCGTTTGTTTCGATTCCGGCGGCTGCTAAAACGTACACTATTGTGGTTGTGGATGCACGGCAAGGATTACTATCGGGTTATTTTAATTCAACAGTGGCGTCTTGCCGGGGTTTTTTTTTTTTTTGGAAATTTTTCGCTGTGACATGATGTGTTCCGTTCCATTTAATGAGCGTGGCGCCGGCAAACATGAATTCCTGAGTGATTAGAACATAGTAATAATTAACTAATCATAGGGGTTTTTTAAAAGTGATGTGGAAATCCAGTGATTTGGTTCAACGGTTATTAACATACCCTCAAAGTAAAACTCGGGTTATTGTCTCTGTGGGGATTTGAACCCGGATGGATTTACTATTGCTCTAAGAACAGTTCTTAACTAAGCACGGGAGTTGCAAGGCCATCTACAAGTAACGGAAACGATCCATAACTATGCAACAGCGAGTCTTTGATAGGAGTTGAAACGAGTGAAGCCTAGGTCCTCTTTATTCCGCTTACATTAAAATTAAAATCTATTTATCATTTTTTACGAGCCATACGCAATAACATTTTGTAGTTATTTTTTCAAAACTATTAGTAGTCGTATAAATTCTCTTAATTCACGTTCAGTTCAATGGAGAGTTCAATGGAGAGATTACATGTTAGCTGCCCAATAACACTAAGAGAGCATCCTCCGTTAAAACAAAAATAAATTTGGGTGTCCGAATATGTGTTTAGTAATAACTCCTAAGATCAAGCACCACCCTGGACATATACTCACAAAGATTGATATCACTCACATACAGAACAAAATCATAATTACATATAACAAAATGCTATGAATTGCTATCCATACGTCAAGTTCAACATCATCATAGTATTATGGTAGCAAAAAATATAGAGTAACATAGCGGAAGACTTTTTATAATTAAAACCAAAAGGAAGACCAACGCATATGCCTCATGATCCAATTAAGGGAAACTAAATGGGAATCAAAACTCAACATCTTGTCGGCTAGCTCCGTCAAAATCCACTTGATAATAATACTCAAGTGTAGGATTGTCTTCACCTGAAATTGTAGCAATATCATTGAGTACAGAAGGTATTCACACAATTATAAATGAATTTTATGAAAGGAAGGCTCTCAGGTTCTTTTCAACATAAATGAGCATTTGCAAGACATAAACATAGATAGATTGTAAATTGCATTTAAGTAAACATTTTGAAAAATGAACTATATCATAACCATCATGCATCATCATCAAAATATCTATTGGGCTTTAAAGGCCCTTGATCTCTTTTCAATCGTAAGCAAAATTTCTCTATCCGACCAACAGCACCATGATCAACCCTATACTTGGAAAAAATACACGACCAACCCAAACCAACATATCCAAACCAACCCATCCCACATGCAAGCATTAGTGTCTCGTCTTTACAAGTAATGGTTCTTAACTAGGAATGCGACTGTTCGAACAATTTAAACTTTGCAGAGGTGGATGTCTTTACCCAAAGGACACAACAAGGTACGCCGAAACCTCTTAAATGTACACGTGAGTCCATTGGGTCACCCGAATTAACTTATTCCACTCCCTACCCCTTGGGTGCAGGAAGGAGTCAACTGTTGCAGTGGATTTGTACAAGGCCCATCACACCTGAGCACAAGGACACACCACGGATGGTCCGCCTTACCACCACACTCACAAACACGCTATTGCCCCACTGGTACTCAACGGTACATGCATGCACATAAAATTGGCTAATTGTCCTCATAAACATGTGTAATCATACATATAGTAACTTGACAGTCCTTGAACCAAAATGGGCTAATGCTCAAGGATCTATCCTCTAGTCATCGCCCTATCACCCATTCAAATCCAACTCAGCCCACACACATAATCCAACACCGCCATAATCTGAACCAAATGATAAATTATTCACAATTGAAGTTGTGTGGCAACCGATGGACTAGCTCCATCTGTCTCATCTACATCTTTCACTCTAAGCATAGTTAAGCAAGTCGTTATGCAAATACATTTTCTCAATAATCTATTTAGGCTACAAATGAACATTGTGTGATCAAGTCATGGTGCTAAACTTAGATAGGACATAACTATGTTCTACCCACCATTTTTGAGCATATACTTGCCAAATAGGTGTGCATGCAACGGGTTATGAAAAATAATTAAAATACAGTTGCAATAATGGGATCAACATGATTCAAAGGAGGAGTATATAGTGCCTTATTTCTGCTGGTCGGCAATGGTATGGTCGAGATGATCTTCTTCACCCTCCGGCGCATTGACTCCTATCATTTGGTACAAACATCAATAATGTCCAAATAAAATACAACAACCAGCAACATCACATATTTTTACATAAACATAAATTTCATGAACTAATGGAAAATTTATAGGATAACCTCCTTTTCCTCTCGATGGGATTACATCCCGAGTTATTGCAAAAAAAAAAGAGGTTATGGAAGTCAATATATTCTCGCATTTATTGCTACTGCACTGTTCATTCTAGATCCTACCGCCTTTTTACTTATTATTTATTAAAAAAAGTTAGCCAAAAAGATTAATTGGGATTCTAATTAATCCTTGAAAAATGAAAAAGGGATAAATTAAAAAGCCAAGTCTTAAAGGAAAGGATCTAGTTGAAATCACAAAGTGCGGAGTTCTTTCTACCACATTTTGAGTCTTTCTATTAGATTATCTTGAAAATTATGCAAACAATTTAATTTAATTTGGAGTTGATATGCAAAAGTTTTGGCCGTTTGAATTGGTAATTATAATGCCCCACGAGTTATTAGAATGATCACCAAATGGGTTATCGGCCCCTAATTTCTAGGATTATATTTCACAAGGCTATATATGTCTTTAGATTAGGATATTAGCCTAAAAAAGTCTCACATCATCCGAGTAACATAAATAGATTCTAACGGCACTACAGGAATCTGAACTATTAACGTCGGCCAAATATATTTATGTCGGCCCGGAGAAAGCCGACATCAAGAAATGGGTTATTTACATCGGCTAGGGAAAGCCGATGTAAATAAATTTATTTACGTCGGCCTAGCCGACATAAAAACAGCCGATCAGGACTTAGCGCGGGAGGTGTCGTGGAACCTTTATCTACGTCGGTCTAGCCGACGTAAATAGATTTATTTGCGTCGGCTTGACCTGGCTGACGTAAATAACCAATTTATTTACGTTTGTTTTGTACTGGCCGACATAAACACTTATTAGGGCCCACCCATTAAGCCTTACCCTAGCAGCGCGAATCCAAAGTCCGTCTCAGCCCACCAATCCGCGGGAGATTGACATGAGTAACACCCAATTCGAACGCCTCATTTCAAATGACATTAAGTTCTGTCGCCTTGACACTATAACACTGGATACACGAATTTGTGATCCCAGTGACATTCTGCCTATTTTTCTTAATTTACCATTGATTTACACTTTTTATCCCGCGTGACTTTGCTGTTTTGCCACTAAGTACGGTGTGGTGCAGTTGTGCGCGATTTCGAGCGGGCATGGGAGACAAAAATTTCAAAATCCACCATACTTCAAATTTCAAACAAATTTTAAAAAATTTTAGATTTTAAAATTTTGAATTTGACCAAATATAAAAAATTTTAAATTTCACCCAAATTTTGAAAATGTAAAATTCGGTCCAATTCAAAATTTTGAAATCTAACAATTTTAATTGATACAACGTACTTTCATTACATTATCAAATTTTGTCCAAAATCAAAATTCGTGCATATTGATGGATAAATAGAGGGCTGCAGTTTAATGTTTTGATCCAAGGGCATTTTCATCAATCTAGGTGGAGAAAATTAGGAAAACTCTACTACTTTAAAGCATCTTATGGTGGTGGTGGCGCCGATGGTGGTAGTGTCAACTTACGATCTGGACCATCCATCCCGTGTTACCTTAGTTGCACCATCCGATCTGTATTGCAATCCCACCAACCGCCCATTGCTCCGGATCTCTCCTGCCGCCCCCCCATTCTTCCTGCCCACGATCCCCTTCCCCTTCCTGCGCGCCTCCCCGTGCTCCTCACTGTCGCCCTCTACGCCGGCAACCGACGCTCCTTCTCATATCCCCTGCGGTGGCTAGTCCTCGCTGTCGCCCTCCACTCCTAACCAACTCCCCCCGCCCCTCCCCATCGCCCTCCATGCCGACGACGACCTTCCCCTCCCGAGCGCCAACCCATCCGTTCTTCGCCCAGCGCCGCCCCGGCCCCGGCCATCTCTCCTCAGGTCAACCCCTAAACCATACAACACCTCATCAGTCGGGTCATCGCACCAAGTCTCGAGTCTTCCAAATTTAGGTGGTCTGGGTGTTGATCCCGTGAATTGGTGGTGGCAACTCACATGTCCGTAATTTAAACCCGATTACTACGTTGGCGTATGACATCGTATTTTGGGTTACTGCTAGGTTATTATTTAATGATATTAAGTACTATTAAATACTCTATGGCATTCATTTCATATCATACGTAAATAGTACTGTTATCCAACCTAACGGATCATGGTGTCGATGGTAGGACCTAGACCACGTGCATTCATCATGTTTCCACTTGCACCGATGAGTTTTTACTGGATTGTATGTGTGATTAGACGTAGGCGATCCCGAGGGACGATTTGGTGATGCAGAGGAAGATTTCCCACCTGAACAAGGGGAGTTAACACTTACTCTTATCGATGTTTACCCATATTAGGGAGAGATTGCGACTTTACCTAGTACAGATTAACATCGATATAATCATGTTCATTACCCAGTTTTCCTAAATATTGCTTATTATCAAAGTGCATGAATATTAACTGCCCACTTGTTAGTCATGTTATGAATATACATGTCTGTCCTTGTATTATCTAGTCTTTATGACTGTTTTAATTGTCATTGTTAGCCTAAGAATAGTTTGGTAACAACTTTAACCTTTCCTAATGGGTAAAACCTGCTTATACTTGCTTAGGCCTAAACAAATCTTCTGGCGACTAGCCACGGAACGGTGAAGCAATATTCACAGGTCATTCATTCTTTCATTAAAAAGGTTATGACATGTGACAGTTAGGGCTAATAGATGTGTGATGGGCTGGATGTTATTTGGGGTTACACCTGTTTGGTTGTCTATTCGGTTTGGTCGGTTGGTCGGGATAGATCGTGTCTCGGATCGCTGAAGTAGAGATAAGTTGGTTGGAAAGTTGCCCCATGATAACATCCTGATGGATGATTAAGGCACGAGATGCCTTGTGTTGGGTTTAGCCAGGGATTACCTAGGAGGAGCGCGGCAGAACATGCGTAGCAGGGAGATCGCTGCCATTTGGAGGATGGTTCCAACACAACGCGTGGCCATCGTGAGGAGTACGGGTTTCGGATCCATGAGTGTGGGTTGGCAACCTCCTAGGGCGAGGCGGGCAAGCAAGTTTGGTCCACAATGGGATTGCTAATCCTGGAAGGATGGCGGGTTTAGGAAAATGTTGGGGCAACATGAAGTTCGGTTTGGTTGAGGTCAAGGTCAAGTATGTTTGTCGATTTTGGGTTGGTCGTCTTAAGGTTGGTGCTTTGGTTAAGTTTGTTATGGTACTGAACTCCTTGTTGATTAAAAGGAACCTTAATATTTGATGCTAG
Organism: Raddia distichophylla; assembly: GCA_005191435.1. Classification (NCBI taxonomy): domain Eukaryota; kingdom Viridiplantae; phylum Streptophyta; class Magnoliopsida; order Poales; family Poaceae; genus Raddia; species Raddia distichophylla. The sequence goes on along the minus strand of SPJY01012519.1, from coordinate 1,444,661 downwards.
GTAGGGTGATTTAGACTCATCTTAAAAACTGGCTTTATGCAAATAAAAGAACCTCTTCCTCCAATCGAAACCTCCTATCATTAAGTGCATTAAGGGGAGTGTTAACTAGCCAGCGTATGGATGACGCTAACCTCGCCTACTTACTCTTTTAGACGATGGTGTCGAGGTGGATCCATACGAGTGCCATGAAGATGAGTGACATGATTTCGGAGGAACTAACGAGTCTTAGGGCCGCTTCAGTCGATTACAAGTTGCATAGCGATGGGGATATTATTTTGGTTTCACTGCTTTACTCTAAAAACTATCTTTTGTACCAAGGCTAATGTTAATCGCCTTACTGAAATCACCTAAGGGCGTAACTTGGACATGTAATATTTAGGGATTTGCGATCTAATCGATGTATGCTTGTATCAGATATGTAATCTTTCGTACTAGTGTACAGATCTAGGGGCTAGTGCATGGGATTCCGACTCTCAAGGTAAGTATAAAATCGAGGGTTGACAGTACGAAGGTGATTGGTCACTGTGGATGTGGTACGGTGCCTTCAATGGTGTTGTCCCCAATTTCATTTGCACTTGTTCCTTTGATTAGATGTGTTAGGCCTATAAAGATTAGTCGAGCAGGCGTTGAGGTTCAAGGCTTATACGTGGTAGTATTTGATAATACTGGCAAATAGACATGCTAGGAGTTTGGTAAACTATCAGAGCATATGTTCAATCTTTCAATTTGTTTCACGATTGTGATGTGCTGATAATCAAAATTTAGCAATTTGCTAGTTAACCTCTTGCCCAGCCGTAGTCAGGCATGTTGCATCTTTGGCTAATTTATTCATGTTGGTTTCCCGGTAATGTTAGCATAATTTCTCTGTCGATGATCAGCGCATATATAAACTTAACTTCGTTGCAGTTCTCCCCTGTTAGCGTTACTGTTCATGTTTGGAAAACGCCCTTGTATTGTGACGTTTGTTGGTGAGGATTTGGAGCAAAATAGGTAGCGACTGATTTTCTTCTGAGTTTCTCGGAGCAGTATAAGAGATTCTATTGATGTGTGATTACTGATTAGATATAGCATTTGTCTCGTTGTTGGAAGTCCAATTTAAAGTGATTTCTATTCAGTTCGTTGAGCAAGCATCTCCAATCCCCCACTGTTGAGCAAGCAAGTTTAAAATAGGGTTTTTTTACGGTACCTTCCAGTAAGTATGAGCCGTCCAATTCTATCGATCTATAGATTTAGATTGGTCTTAAGTTTTTTTATACTACAAAGTTAGTATATTATACTACAAGTGTAGTATATCTCTAGGAGGGTATAATTGACTTCAGGTATAATTATAAACGCTGACAAATGCTAAGTATTTTGTTAAATTAATATATTAAATGTGCATGCATTTTGATTCAACTTCTTTCTCCTCACATTGTATATTTTATTAAAAATCGTTTTGAGGTCATATATATCCTGCTACACAACGATTTTCAATTTCCAGTTAAAATTAGATCAAATTTTGTATAAAGTTAAAAACAATGCGATTTTATGAAAAAAGGAAATCATCCAAGTGTTCTATAGAAATCCACCAAATCGTTTCGAAAGACAAAGGTTTTGAACAATTAGTTCATTTTGTGAAATGAGAAATCAATGGATTAATACCTATTTCTATCGTGCGTACATGATTTATTAGTTTCTAAACGGTGCACAGAGTTTCCATGCATGAGTATATTTTCCATATATTAATATGCATAATTGATGTGATTTCTGTGATTTTTCCCATGCTGACATGCACATATACTCCAAACCATAACCAACGCTATGGAAATAGTAATTAATGCATGGATGCCAAATCATTTAATTAATAGAATGTAATTAACGTCATGAAAATCAGATCAAATATTTAATGTACGAGTAACATGCCATACATAGCAATACCTTAAAATAGAAGAAAAGACTAGAACACCCTTACAAAACCAACGGTTAGATCTAAATTATATTACCACGGTAGTATTTTATCGATAGGTACCGTAAAAGAGCCCTTAAAATAATGTAATATTCTGAAGTAGCTGGATTTGCTAAGAAGGTTTAAGTAAATAATATCCTGGGTAGTTGGACATGTTCATAAGACAACACACCCATATGACAACAGTTATTATTATGTGTGGTTCGGAAGGAAGAAAATATCTGAATTCGCTAAAACATCTCTATTTTTACCTATATTTCCCATGCATTTCCTCATGTAATGATGCTTCTTTCAGTAAAGCAACTGTTGCAGTGTGATCAGCTAATGATTATTGCCCCCCTTTCCATCAATAGGTAAATACTTAAATAACCACCAAGGTGAGCATTGCGAGAAGCTTGTGCTTGATGATGTTTAAAAGCCCTCATGCTGCATGGGAGGGGACCTGTACTACATGTTCCATGAGCATGGCCTCAACAGGTACAAACCGCCTTGTTTTATATATGACTTTCACATTCTGTTGACAATGAATTTTCTATGTGTTGTAATTGAGATGAGATGATAGCCAAAGAAAGCTCATCACACAATTTAGTTATCGTCTTCATCCTGCATTCCTGCCTTTTGTCTTCGCTCTCGCTTTCGTGTAGTATAAATTGTAAAACTGCGACAAGTGAACATTTTATTCCATGAGCTGATGCCTATTTTTCATCTTCCTTTCAATCCTTTTAGGTGGCTATCTGTTTTTGAGATCAATGATAATAATATCATCTGACTTTTACTGTATGTATGCAGATGACATTACGAAAAGAAACTATGACTTTCACCCACTTCTGACTCACCAACTTGTCTGTACTAGCAAGCGTGCACGTGCAAAGCACGTCGGAGCAATGTTGATATCAACAATTTGTAGAAAAAAGTACTCCCTCCGTTCCAAAATATAGGGCGTGCATGTTTTTTTAAAAGTCAATGTTTAGAATCTTTGACTAATAATTAAGTAAAAATATACATGTTTTAGTATATGCATGTAATATATTTAGATCCGTATTTAAAAGTATTTTGATATGATGTCAGTTTTGCAGTTGCTAATGACATATTTTGAAAGAAATTAACTGTCAAAGTTATACTTTGAAGACCGTGACAAAAATTTTATATGCCCTGTATTTTGAAATGGAGGGAGTAACATTTAGGATATATGCAATTTTTTCTATTTGTCTATATCTATGTGGAGCAGATGTAGGAGTATTCGTTATTGCATTGGTTGTCTCATTCGGTTGATATTCAACGTGGCTCATCTTATGAAATATCTGAACAAGCAAAATTAAATAACAGATAATCAAGATATAGATATACATATAGATTAATTAATGGGTGCAATAACATGCAAATAATTATTTTTTATTAACAGATCAATTCTGTATATGGATGTGCGCATAAATACATGTGATACTTACTCATTTAATTAAAAGTAGCGATGTGTTCTCTCGATGGGCCGGTCAGGTTGTAAATTGTAATTATATATATGCATCACAATTGTTATTTACCGCACTGCAAACTTAATTAACAGGTTGTATATGTTCGTACGCATTGACATGGAGGGGAGGATATTGGAGCGTATTTTTAAGAGAGCTATGTAATACTCCTACTTCTATACAGAGTCCTAAATTTATTCCACCACCCGGCCTAGGCAGACGTTTCATATGCATGAGTATGTATGATTGGGGCGTACGTGCCTGCCCCCGCCCTATATATAGTGTACTGTGCTAGTCTGTTAGTTCTAGTCTAGAAAGAATTAGAAAAAATTATTAGGAAGATTTATAATGGGAGAATAAAAATTAATCCCGTGTATATATGGGCAAGAGTCCATGCATGGTCTCTATGGGTGCTAGTCTGTTAGTTCTAGTCTAGGAAGAATTAGAAATAATTAGGAAGAATTATAATGGGAGAATAAAAATTAATCCCATGTATATGTATATATGGGCAAGAGTCCGTGGTTTATACGTATCGAGTTGTGGGCAAGAGTCCGTGGTCTATACGTATCGAGTCAAGAGTCAATGGTCTATACGTATTGAGTCAAGAGTCTGTGGTCTCTACGTATATGTATATATGGGCAAGGGCAAGAGTCCGTGGTCTATACATATCTAGTTAAGAGTCCGTGGTCTCTATGTATATGTATATATAGGCAAGAGTCTGTGGTCTATACGTATCGAGTTATGCGTAAGAGTGATCTGTGGTCTATACGTATCGAGTCAAGAGTCCGTGGTCTATACGTATTGAGTCAAGAGTCCATGGTCTATACGTATATGTATATATGGGCAAGAGTCCATGGTCTATACGTATCGAGTTATGGGCAAGAGTCCGTGGTCTATACGTATCGAGTCAAGAGTCCGTGGTATATGCGTATCGAGTCAAGAGTCCGTGGTCTCTACGTATATGTATATATGGACAAGAGTTCGTGGTCTATACATATCGAGTTATGGGCAAGAGTCCGTAATCTATACGTATCGAGTCAAGAGTCTGTGGTCTATACTTAATAGCAAACTTATGAAAAATTATGGCCGTTGGATGATAGATTGAGGAAATAGACGGATGTGATTTGCAGTTGGATCTAGGCCAACTGCTCAATTATAGAGTAGTTTAGATATTCAGGTGAACGGTCAAGACTTTCCAAAGACATTCATGCTAATCCAATCCATAAAATTCAGCTTAAGGCCTCGTTTGTTTCAGTTTAAAGTTGAGTTGGATTTTACTATAGCAAACTTACGGCCCCTTGAAATACGTTTTAAAGAGTTCAAAATATTATGAAAATAATTATTTTATGAACTCTAATACAAGCTATTTAAAACCTCACAAAAAATAACTATAAAATATTACATCATTTGACTTATACAAAAATAACAAATTTACATTTAATTTAATTAAATTTAATTTAATCTAAAACAAATAAGGCCTAAGAGATTAATAATTCATCATTCCTGGTTTATAAAGAAATTAACTTTCATCTTAATTTTGAAACATTAATTGTTGATTACTAGCATGCATTTTTTGAGCGGAAAAATTCGTGTCATACCACCAAAGATCACCTACTTTGAAAAATACCACCGAAAGAATTATGTTTCGCAAAAGACCACCAAATTTTCATCCTGTTCCATTTGATACCATTCCGTCATATTTAGCAATAGATGGATCAATATACCCCCCTTACCTTAACCAAATTTTCCAAAAAAAATATCATATCCTTAACTTCCTCTCATCCTCAATTCTGGCTCGACATCCTCTCTCTCTCCTGTCACTCTTGCCCCCCTCCCCCTCTCACGGCAGATGGTAGCAGATCGGTGATGGCGGTGGCACCTTCTCTCCATGGCGGTCAAGCCCTACCTCACTCGACCAGAGCACTGCCGGCCTCTACCCATACAAGCGCCGCCCTCCTCCTCCTCTCTAGTAGCCTACGGATGGTAGGCAAAGCCGCGAAGGTGCCACCCCTCTGTAAAGACCTCGCCTCTTCTTCTATCAACACGAGCACAACCGGCCTCGCCCATTTAATTTAGTGGTAGCTTTATTTAGTAGGAACACTAGATTATTTATGATATCCTAATGCGCTTGCTTCCCCGGCAAGGGTGCCAGAAAGTTTGTTGATAGTCCTTAGCCTAATAGAGATTAATCCACAAACGTATGGATGCTGATGTAGCTTTCACCCAGGAGTATTCCAGAGTATCAATTTACACGAGGATGCAAGGTTAAGACTATCGTGAATAACATATATATTCCGTACTAATTAAAGTACCAGCTAATATAGCAGGGATAAATATAAGATATGAATAATAAATAATGACAAACACCGGAGACTCAAAAGATAAAGAGTTGTTTAGTGAGATGGAGGACAACGAGACAACATTAGGTTTCTATTATAAACCAGTCTCTGTTACTGTTGAGACCCATGTGGTGGGTCCCCTTCAGTTGTGATGAATATATGTGACGGGTTTGATTTTGATGTGATTTTGAAGTGCTTTGAGTTGCATTTGGTGAAACGGGCACGAGTTGAGTGCCTGGCGGACGGTGTCCGATGCCGACCGGACAAGTCGAGTAGTGACGGGTCTTTGCGAGAGTTTCGAGCAGTTGTTGTCCGGTGAAGTTATGTTCACGTGATGATCTTGTGTGGAGCTAACCTTGCAGGTGGAAGGAGTGTTGGTTTGGTTTCACCTATGTGCATGGTTCACCTAAACGGTAAACGGTAGTCAGTCGGTCACCTCCTGTTTAGTGTTTAGACCGTTTACACGGGATTAAACGGTGTTTAAACGGTCTAAACGGTTTTGTACTGTAGCGATAAAAATAGTAAAAATACATTATTAAAAATCTAAAAATATGACTTCACTATAGATTTTTAGTTTCATACTCAATAACTCACATGAATAATAATTGATAATTCACATAATCACCGATAGCGATAATTTGTAGCATGTACAGAAGACTAAGGCTAAGAAGCAAATTAGCAGACATAGCCTAAACAGTCTCCTAGTCGGGATAAAACACCAATTAAATCGTTTAATAAACGTTCTGTTTAGCCTAATTAAACCGATTTTGACCGACTAGACCGACTACCGTTTAATCCACCGACTACCCCCTAAACTGTGCAGTAGGCCACCAACTACCGACTAATCGCCGTTTAAACGGCCGACTAGGCCGTTTAGGCGAACACTGCCTATGTGATGCAGGTACCGGTGGGTACGTGGCTGACGCTTCGCAGGGACAGCTGGAGGCTGATGTGTCCGGAGGCGTGCAAGCGACCGGATTTGGAGACCTGGCGGTCAAATGAGGTGGTGTACTCGGGAAACTTCACCTATGTGATGGAGGTATCGGCGGGTACGTGGCTGATGCTTCGCGGGGACAGCTGGAGGCTGGTGCGTCCGGAGGCGTGCAGGCGACCGAGTTCGATGACCTGACGGTCACATGAGGTGGTATACTCGAGAAGCTTCACTATGGCAAGGAGTCCGAGGCAGCTGGAGGCTGTGGCGTCGGTAACCATGGTGGCGAAGCTGTTCATTCCGGTGGGCCCAAGCTTGGGCTGGCGACCGAGGAAATTGCGCGGAAGGTTCTGGGTTAGCCTGTTGAAAACCCTGGTTCGGTTCTAGGTTACCCTGTGGTAAAACTCTGTTCAGTTCTGGGTTATCCGATGTGTGAGAAACCCTGTCAGGTTCTGGGTTAGCCCATGAAAAACCCTGATTCGGTTCTGGGTTACCCGATGGTAAAACCCTGTTCAGGTTCTGGGTTAGCTCGTGGAAAACCCTGGTTCGGTTCTGGGTTAACTGGTGTGGTTAAAAGTCTGGAGGTTACAGGTTAGCCTCTGTGAGAAAACCCAGTGTGGGTCCTGCGTGGCTTAGTACCGGATATTCCCGGGATGCCGGAATATCCGGGGGAATGCCCTAGGGCATAGGCTATATAAGGAGAGGGGGTAGAGGCTTGGAAAGCTATTTCACCAATCACCACTATGTAGTCCTAGATGAGAGAGAGGTGTGTCGGGGAGAGAGGGGTCTCCTCATGGGTGTGTTTTGGTGGACAAAAATATTCAGAAATAAAATACCAAAAATACTTTCTCAAATCTTGATTTTGTTTTTTTCTTATCCGATTGAGAGAGATATGAGAAATGAAAAAGAAAAAAAAAAGAAAGAGAGAGGGGGCGGCTAGGGTTCCTCCTCCCAGCCGCCATCCCCATCCTCAGCCGCCGGCCATGGTTAGCGTGAGAGAGAGGGGATCCAGAGAGAGAATAACAGATTGAGAGTGAGAGATGTTGAGAGAGATGGAGAAGAGGCCGGCTAGGGTTCCTCTTCCTAGCCGCCGGCCACCTCCTTGAAGATTTGGGTAGAGTGAGATTGGAGAGGTGGAGATCCCGTGCTGTACAGATCCATGTAGCGAGTGAGTGAGAGGAAGGGGCGGCCACGGCTATGGGGCACGCAGGCCAGGGGCGCGCAGGCCAGGGGCGCCGTGCGCAGCTCTAGGTGGCTGTCTGGAGACGGCGGTGTTCCCGAACCCAGCACCAAGTGCTGCACGGCGGTGTCCCCGAATCTAGCTCCAAGTGCAGCGGCAGCAGTGGCTTGTTGCAGCTGCTAGCAGCAGCTCGTTGCTGCTGTAATGCAGCCGTTTGCAGAAGCAAGGCAGGGGCAGTAACAGCAGCTACAACGGCAGGTCAGCAGCATGGCAACAGTGCATTGAATGCGGCGAGTTCTTCTCTTCCTCCATGCCCCTGCTCTATGATGTGTGGTTGACGGTTTTGGATGTGATGTGTGGTTCCTGGTAGGGATTACATAACCGAGCCGATAGCAAAAACCGGTGGAGGTCCGGTTCGGCTAACCAACCGGTTTTTGCGGTTAACCGGAAAATTTCGCTGAAAAACCGGCAGATTCAAATTCATATTCAAAAACGGCCCGGCCGGTTAACCGACCGGTTTTACCGGTTAGCCGACCGGTTATCTCGGCTAACCGGTTTGGTTTAGCTGAAAATAGAAAAATTAGAGAAAAAATTGAAAAATCAATTAAAAAATAGGAAAAATTATAGGGACATACAAATGTCAATTTGTCTATAATTTGGAACTAATTTTACTGTCGGAAAAATTATAGGGACATACAAATGTCAATTTAGCACTAATTTGGCACTAGGGACATACAAAAATTATAGAAAAATAGAAGAATTGCTACTAAGTTCTTTATTTCTACAAAATTTCGACAGCACCTCCCCTATAATTTGGTCATCCACTCAGCAGACAAAGAAACATAATTTACATATTTCATAGCATATATTAAATATCCACCATCTTATTATTTCATACATAGTTCACAACTCAAGATGTCATACCGCTGAACTTTGTATCAAAAGCTTACCTCAAGAGTATTAATCAGGAACGATGAATGGAGGGAGGCAGTGGCACGCCGGCACCTACAAATGAGACATAAAAAAATTACACATGCATATTATAAAGGAATATATGTAAGTATACAACGAGAACAGAATATTACCATTGTAAGTTGTATCTAATATCTATAATATTGCTTAATAACTTCGTATAGCATACATTATACGAAGTTATACGAGGCACCAATCCCGGTGTCATAGCTGGACCTAGCAGATTATCCACAGTACGATAACGAGGAACTTCTCCGTCTTCAGCATAGGCATCTAATCCAGAATCATTGGACGGTGGGGTAGCATACTCAACTCGAGGGGCAACGGCTAGTTTTGCTCTAGGGGCTATAAATACCTTCCTAATGGCTGGCTATTTTGAGATTTGCTGTTCCATTTCACCTACCACATTCATAGCTCATCAATTAGGTGTTCTAGAGCCATTCCTCCACCCACAAATCATCCAAAGCCAAAATTCATACAACCCCAATACCGAGCTTCATGGAAGTCCTTCGATCCGGCATGATCGGGGCGTTTCGGGCTTATTACTTTTGAAGACGGCATCCTTCGTGGAGGCGTGGGCTTGGGAGTAGGCCTTGGCGTGTGGCTACTCTCGAGTCGGTGTACGGGTGACGGAGTCCACCTCGCCGGAGTGGCGGAACGACTACCGGGGAGTAAGTGAGGCGTGAGGCTCGGGAGCGAGCCGGTCCTTGTACGCAAGGGGTAGCCTCAACGGAGAGTAGGAGTTGCGGCTCCGAACTTCGGTCAAACAAACACCGTGTCACTCTCTCATTTACTTTCCGCATTTACTTCCGTTGCATTCGCTTGTGCTAATTTGTGATGCCATGACTTAATTGCCTAGTATCTTGTTTATTGCTTCCGCTTACTTGACAATTGCAACTAGGATTGGGTCATTCTTAATATGATGATTAATTGAGAATAATCGAAAAGAATTTAAAATTGCCTATTCACCCCCCTCTAGGCCTTAGGATCCTCTTTCACCGGGCCGACACTGTGTGCCCAACTATAGGCCCAGGCACGGCACGCCATACCGGGCCGTGCCGGCCCGGCCCGTTCCCAACCGTGCCGTGCCATGGGCCGGGCCGTCCATCCGTGCCTTGGGCCGGCCCAACGGGCCCGGGCTTTCTGGACAACTATAAGTGAGCTGGAGGACAACGAGACAAGATTTGGTTTCTATTGCAAACCAGTCTCTATTACTAAGGTTCAGTAAAAAGGTCGTACACTAACGTCACTCTAGCAGGGGGTAAAATTACTTGTTCAGCTTTGTCTACTTCGAAGCTAACGAACCCACCACCACTCGCTATCACTTAAAAATTTTGAATGGTTATGTAATTCCCATGTGGCTCTACGGAGCCAACCCGAACGTAGTGAATTTTGAGGGATAGATATGCATTGTCACTGGCTGCTTCCTACCACACTAACCATGGGGTTGGGAGTCGATCAAGTTAGTCTTAACTCTGAACACCACGCTCACAGCTAATACTTATATTTCCTTCGGGTCCTTGGAGAAACAACCTTACTTAGTGAAGTCCGTCTCACGTAAGCTATCGGACGAGATACCCCGCAAATATGGATGAACCGAATATTCTACTTCTATCCTAGAGCACCTCCGCAGCAATGATATGATAATTAAAGTAAATGCTTAAAGTAAATAAATAAAGATTATAATGAAATTGTATAAATAAAAAAGATACAAGAGCCGTACTAGTACTTCTTAAGACTTCTCTAGAACGCTGAGACAAGCTCGACTCGACTCTAACTACCAACTACACTAACCTAACTCTAAAATGGAAAGTGAGTGAAAAGTGAGCTCATTCTTGGTGTTGTGTGTTAATTCGGGCAAAGCACCCCCAATTTATAGTGCTTAGGAGCCCTAGAGGTACTTATAGGTCGAGCGGGAGGTCGGTTGCATGTTGGGGAGGTCGGCTGGCCTCTGCATCATCCTGTGGTTCAAATCAGCTTCTGGAGTCGGTTGCACGTTGTCCCAAGGTGGTTGTATGCAAGGAGGGGTCGGCCGGCATGCATAGGGTCAGTTGGCCTGGGGTTTGCCCCCAGTCCTTTGATGCATCGTCTTGGCTCCTTGGGTGGACAAGATGCTCTCCCTATGTCAGTTGCAAGTTAGACGATCAAACTTGTGGGTCAAGATGCTTCCATCTTGCACTTGCTTACAACCGACGTTGATCCAATGCTTCATTTAGCTCCTCATGTACTTGTTTGCATGTAGGTGAAAGGAGGTGGCTCAGCCATGACAAGGTGGGGCCGGTTAGCCTAGGGGGGTCGGCCGATCCCATATTTCCTTGATTTTTGTTCCAATAAGTCCCTGCACTCAAATATGCATCAAAACTCATGGAACATTCTTAGTTAGGGTAATATGGTGCATAGAATCTAGTATAGTCCCCATTTTTACTGAATAGTTGGCGGGCGAAATTAGGGTTTAGTGACCGCCAACAATTTCTATCATGCGTAATAGACAGTTTTCTCTTCTCTGGTTAGATCAATCTTCTCACCGTCTTTTAGCGCTAGTAGGTGTTGGGCCCCTTGGGTAGATAGGGTCTGTGCTGAGTCTTTAATAGTTGAGGTGTAGGTCTACTTTTCCTATGTAGGTTGTTGGGATAAGTTGAGAGGCGTCTGAGTTATGAGAGTGCTACCTTTTTTGCATTACTCTTTAGAGGTCGAGTGTGTTTGCATGTGGTGTTCTTCTCCTCTACATTTGGTTTTGATTCCTATGCTCAAATTTGATCTAATTCAATTTGAATTAAAAAAATGAATTTAAATTTGACACACTAGTTGAGAGAGAGTTGAAACTCACCTTTCATCATGCATTCATATAGACTTGCTTTCTTTCCAAACTTTTGTCTATTATACTTGTGGATCTTATCCATTTTTTGCACCCTGCTACTCTAGTGATGATCTTGGATAGTTTGTTCATATTAAAATTGCTACCATTTTTACTTGCTATGCTTGCAGAAAATCAAATAAAGTTTTGAGTTTTACCAAAAACTTGATAAGACTTATAGCTTTTACTTGCTAATCTCTGTACTAGAAGCTCACGTCATGCATTGATTCATCTGGTCATTCCTTTAGTCCCTCTTAGAACTTCGGATTTAGCTCTTTGAAAATGATTTGAACTTCTTGTTACCCATGTATATGGAAAACTCAAAAAAAAAAAGTCTAAAAAAGAGGTTTTAAAACAATAGAAACAAACATGAGGCGGAGGGTGACCTAGGAGGCCATTTTTAGTGACCCTTGGGATGTGCTTTGCTAGAAATTACTCTCTAAACTCTAAAGTTTTACTATAAAAAATAAAAAAATGAGACTTTGTTGAGCAAGAAGGTCTTTGCATGCACTTATATCTCTCCCAAATGAGTTGCATGGGTTGAACTTTTGATCGATCACTTGGCTCTTGCACTAACATTTGTTTTCAGTATGGAGATTATGTCTTCTGATGCTCATGTTAAATCATGCAAATTGAGCATTATTGTTTTTGCTAGGTAGGTTGGACAAAATGTGATCAATTATATATGAATATTATAGCCTAATATAATCTTGACTAGTTTGTTGCATTGCTTTGCTTTATGAGTTTTCTTGCATAATCAACAAAGCTACTTAGGATTAAATTTTTCATTCATCTTCGCTGAAAGTTGACACTTATTTTCCCATGCTTCTTTCTTTCTAACTTGATGCATATTTAAAAAAGGGGGAGAAGTTTGAAAATGTTTTAAAGGGGAGAATCTTTTTAAAAAAGGGGTGGAATGTTTAAGGGTGAGTTCAAGTACATTTTCAATCTGTTGAACTTCGACATATTTTCTTAGGAAAAGTGCTGATTTGGTCCCTCAATTATGTCCGTTAGACCACTTTGATCCCTAAACCTCAATACCGGATTTGTAAGGCCCCTCATGTAGTGAAACTGGACCAAATTAGTCCTTTGACCAGGTCAGTGGACGGTTTTAGGTTTTTTTTGGCTTATGTGGCATCCATGTAGGATTTTTGCTGACTTGATGGCCATATGGCATCCATCTCATTGCCTTATCTCTCACATTATCTCTCAAATCTCTCCTCTCTCAAGTCTAATACCGCTGTTTTGACCAGTCAGAACCCTAATACCGCAATTTTGAACGGTCAAAGGATCTAGCAAGCCCGGTTTTGCTACATGAGGGATTTCACAAGTTCGGTATTGAGGTCCAGGGACCAAAGTGGTCCAGTGAGCATAGTTAAGGGACCAAATTAATCGGCACTTTTCCTATTTTCTTGCCTGCTTCTTGGTCCAAGTTTCGATTTAGCCTTTTCGTATCTTCAACCAAAACCTTTTACTTCGAGTTTGTCAATATATTCATCAAGGGGGACTGTGAAACCATGTGGAGGTCGTTCCATGTTATGATAAATGATATTGACAAAATTTGTGCGTATTTGAATGGTTTTGGGTTTGTGCCACCGGATTGGTTTAGATGTGTCTATCTTGGCTAGGGTTGTAGCGTTGCACATGGTTTTTGATGGAATCTTTTGGGAATCCATGTGTGTGTCTTTAACATAAAAGATTATGGATTAACATTGCAGGTGATGAAGGTAAGTGAATAGTTTTGAACTAATCTTTATGGCACTGACCTAGGTGGATTGTTGTCGACAGCGGGCCGTGGACACTAACTGGAGGTTCGGGGGCCATAACTGGCGAGGATGTTGAACAAGACGATCAAACTAGGACTTGCGGTTACAAAGATGGTATGGAACAAGAACCACAACTAGCGTGTGGGACCGAGGCGCGGTAAGAGGATCGCGAGAGTTGGGTTGAACCTGTTGCGTCCAGTATGGATATTCTTGTGTTTGTGGGTTGTATATGTGAACAAATCTCAGTCATCTATGATATATCTAAGGGTATCAACAATTTCATGCAAGATATCGCGATACCCTAGAGTTCATATATAGTGTATAAAAGAAAGGAAGGGGTATCTCCCACTTTACTTGTGCCTCTTATGATGAGATTTGGGGTGTGCATGTGCACTCTTGAAGTGCTTTGCCAACCTAGTAGTGTGGCTTGTAATCCCCAACATCAAAGCAATGAAATCATTCAAATTCATCCAAGTTCTTCTTTAATTCATGGTTGTGATCTCGTTACTTTGATGGTTTTTGTTGCAACTAGTTTATTTGCCTCCTCTCCTTCTCCATTCTTATGATCCATGATGTCTTGAGGTTGTTTATATAGTTTGACTTTTTTTGCAACCTAGGATAGGCTAGAGATCAAAATTTTCCACTAGTTGTAAATCTGTCCAAAACTTATTTTTCACGCACCAGTCAGTGTTTGCCCTTTAGGGAAGTCTCGAAAAATCATTTTTGAGTGCTTCCATTTGGAGAAGTTTTGTGACTTCCATATCTATCAACACAAAAAATTTGAAGTCATGAAGAATCATTGTTTGGGTGCAGTGAGTTGAATAACGAGCTCCAAACTTTATGCTCGAGGTCCCTGGTAGGATGTAGTGTTTGAATTTTTCTAATTTTTGTGAAAGGATTTTGGAGGAGTGCTTATTGACTTGTCATGACATAGGGAGAATAATTTTCAAAATTGTTTGAGCATCAAAAACCCACAAAATACCTCTTCCAAGTAAGGACATTTGCTGAAAGAATCTGTCTTGCTTTTCTAAAAGTGGCTTTAGTGGTTTGGTTTCATGTGTACTTTATCAATGCAATGTTTGAATTGATTCTCTTTTGTTTGGACACTCGACACCTAGGATTGTGACTGAAAAATTCCCTCATATTTCCATGGGTCTCAACCATGCAATCTTGGGATACGCATAGTTGTCAAGGTATTCGGTTTTTGGAAGGTTGGTGAGTTCGAGTAGCACCGATCTGAAGAAAAATCTTCAAGGTTCCCATTCACCCCCTCTGGTCGTCGTGGCCGGTTTACACCTCTTTACTTCCCCCACTATCCTATTGTGGTAGAGAAAGAAGGGTAGCTCCCCAAGTCATCAATTAGTAATAGAATAATCCTAGTAGTAGTGCTCTTGCCTAGCAGAGTCAGCCCTTAATTTCATGTAATGGGGAAATATTGGACATCGTTGTCTAAGCATGCTTGCTTTGCGTACCGGTATAGCTGAATGAGAATCCGCTGGCTCAGATTGAGTGGCTCACTATTTATTAGGATGGGCTTTCTATGACTAAGAAATGAGATTTGTTGACTCATATGATATCAAGCTCATAAAGGATGAAACTAATAATCTCATTCACACTTTAGATTGAGATCATCAGTAATCTTATCAAAGGTGTCTAAACAAACCTGCTTAGAACATGACATTCGTAGCTGGTACCCAAGGAATGTTTTGGTTGGCATTACTGTGATCTTGAAACCCTCGCTAGGAGCTATATGATACGACTCACTACTAAAAAAGGTTTTGTTCTGGCATGCTTAAACTTAGCCCTGAAAAAAGATACTTGACTGCTAGGATCCTATTTGATCAATTGCTCAGCCTTTGTTGTCCACTCTTTCAATATAGGAATTAGAGAAAAGAATGCAAGCCCAAAGTTTAGGAAAAGCATCTCATTTCCTAGCAAGAAAGCAATCCACCGTGCCGAGAAATGGTAAAGAATGGCAGGAGTAGCAGACCATGGTGGTCAACCAAGAGGAGCAGGAGATGACTGCCGAGCTGGAAGTGCTATCGATCAAACCTCAAGCTTTGCTTTCCCCTCTCTAATAATATCAAGCCTTATTCCGAATCAAACTCTGATAGTAACATCTACCACCTTGTTGTACAACCCATGAGGATCGGCTTTTCAAAGAGATACTTCAATCGGTACATCCTTGTAATCAGCAAGGTCATATAGTTCAACATGTAGTGGCATTGTCATCAAATTGAATGAATGAATGTCCAGTGAATATATGTTTACCGTTCTGAGACTTGTTGCCAAAAGATTATTTTTAGACTTAAGCATGCCTAAGCAAGTTTTACACAATAAGTAGGGTTAAAGTTGTTACCACTCTAGATTTAGGTTATCGAAGAGGTATGACAATCAAGACAGTCATGTAAGGTAATCAAGTAAAAGGAACATGCATGTTTATAACATGGATAATGAGTAGGCAATTCATATAACATCCATTTTCTTAGCAAACAACATACTTTTAGAAAACTAGGTGTATACAGGATATATGGAATGTTACCTCACCTTGCTCCAAAAGGGTAGTCCTCCTCGGCGTCTCCGAAATTTTATTCCGAGTCGTTTATGTCTAATCGAAAAAGTTACTCCAATAAATATACAAAATGCAAGTAAATTTTGATGCATGAATGCAGCTACCATTAATAGCGACAAGTCCAATTCGCACCTATGTATTATAGAAACCTCGTCCGTGGTCCGATGAAAATGCTAGTGCATGATCAAATAATGGGATATGGTCATGGGTATAATAATCTTAATATCACCTATATAATATCCCCTCGTTACTTTAACTAACTTCAGTTGTGCTCAAATGTGTTTTTAGGGCCAATTTGGTACATATGATAATGGCAAAGATCCATACTAGCATTTATCAATTCACTTTAAGGTGATGATGGGTATTTTCATAATTTTCCTAGCCTCAAAGAATTATTTTATGCCTTAAGGGATTTTATCAGTTTTTTATAAAGTGATATACATTTTGTTGGTTAAAGTCAGACGACCCATGTACGACACGGCCCATTCAAACAGACGACCCAAGGATCCGCCCCCGCGAGCTGCCCAAGCTCACGGGTTAATTCCCTTGGCTCGAGCTCGAGCTTCCAAGCTCGAGGCACACGTCCTAGGGTGCACTCTACCTCATCGCCCGCAACGGGCACCGCAGAGCTGAGGCCTCGAGTCAACTTAACCCCAATACCAAGACACGCCTACCAAAGCCACTAGCAGAAGATGCCCTTCCAATTGTGGGTCAGTCGTCCACGTCGCTTGACACGGAAAAGACACAGGACCCATTGCTATGGACTAATGGGTGCTCGCTATTACCGAGCGGACGATGCAAAGAACCCAGCAGACTAGAGAGAGGTTACTATTGGCCAACGGGTCCTTGCATACCCTCGTGATCCGATGGTGGTCTACAGTGCACGACTGCACGAGTGGGCTGCCTATAAAAGGAGCCGAAGACAAAGAAGGCCGCATCGACATCTGCTTCCATACTAAGACACACAACGAGATAACTCCAGCAGAACCAGCACACGAGCAATAGTATAGGACGTGATAGTTGTAAGGGGGAGTTCTTCCCCTCACGTAGCCAAGAACACGCACACAGTGCCCATAGCACTCATTGTACTCTAGTCCGAGCTTCCTCAAGCTTGGCCTCCCCTCTTTATACTTACTTTAAGCTCGATAAGCGATAAAGACTGGACATAGGGTTATTATCCAGTAGTGGAGGTCCGAACCAGGATAAAAATCACCGCATCACTGTCTTCTAGCTCCTACTTCCCGGCCTCCCCTTGGACACTCCGAGTGTAGAGAAAAGATAAGGGTCGTGGTTGGGCCTCACACCAACTAAGCTCGGGCCGTGGACCCCGTCTCCCAGTTGTCGACACATTTTAATTACTAAAGAATCATTACAGTCGTTTATTGAAATACCTAAATACTAGAAAATATCCTCAAGAATTAATCTAGCTTCTAGAATAGTAGCAACTTATGAACTAATATTTTTATAAACTTACAGCAAGTGTTTAGTATTTATCATAATTTTTCTACAATCTTTATAGAATTATAGCAAGGAGTGCACCTTCGCGTTGGGGAGGCGCTACCTCAAAGGCGCCTGCACTTAACCCGATGGGTGGGCCACGGGCCCATAGCGACTCACGTCGAGCGCAGGAGAGTCTTACAGCCCTTTCCCCCTGACTGGTAGATTACACCTGCCAGTGTCTCTTAAGTGGTGTGACTGGGGCAGCATGGAACTTGGCACTAATCCGATGACGCTTCATTGTGTCTACCTCTCAACTGAATTACAATTTATCGCCTTGAGAGCTCCCTGACGGCTGACACAGCGGTCCTTACGACCATCCTAGACCCAAGTGTGTAGGCGCGTTGACTAGGTGTCATCGTGCAATTTTGCATGCTTAGTTGGACCGAATGCGGTGGCACGACAAGTGGCGGTGGAACCGAATGTCCGCGAGCATGATGTCTAGCTTCAGACATGCTCTTGTTATTTAATGCGTGCGGAGGCTGTGGGTGCGCTTACTGAGGCTCCAAACGGGCACGAGAATGCATGGGGAAGGCCTGCAACGGAGTGGGTAGCGACGACCGAATCAGGGGACACATTGCTGAGCTGTCCAGTGAGGATTTAGACCAATTGATAAGGGAACGGTTAGCAGAGGTTGCGGTGAGCTTATGACTTGTCAGAATTGGGGGAGAGCTCACCGAATCAACGGGAATTGAGCGGCGGTGGATTTAAGAAATTTTGGTCTGAGCCCTTTTAACGACTTGGGAAGGAAGCAGAAGGTAACGCGGGGCGACCAGGGTGACGTGATGAAGAAAAGACAAGTCGAGCATGCCGGGTGGCACAACGACGACGACCACAACGGGAACAGGGCGTGGGCAATTAAGGCCGACAGCACGCGCTCTTACAACAGCGACGCTCTGTGGGTAATTGTCGATGGTCTGGCGGTCCTCCGTGGCGGAGTGGTCGACAACGCACCCACATTGCGCCAGAGCGCGCACAGCTAGCGCGACGCATGCGCAACGCGGCTAGAGCGCCATGATGGGGAGAGAGAGAGTGTGGGCGTGGGGAGGAGCCGGGAGAGGGAAACGATGAGAGAGGGAGAGATAGAAAGACAGTATGAGTTCAAATTTTAAATTGCTAATTTTGACCCAACGTTTCCTCAAATTTGGATTTTATATGACTTGCAAAGGCCATAAACAGTGAACATAACACCCTGAGGTGCCATAATAAAGGAGAAGAAAATAAGAGCTGCTTAGATATAACCGTTGCAAAAGCCAAAGTGCACTTTAATGCATTATTTTGATCATCATCAACATATGCAAAACGAGGAGGGATGGGCCGACTAGCACAGACGAGGCGACGAGGAGGGACGATGCAGCGAGGGCGGTGTGCTCAACTGGGAGGGCGAGACCGACGGTCAGATTTCAGGCAACTGTGCCTCTCTGTCGTAAGACGAACAGGTTATTTTTCCTCGAGGAAAAGGTTATGTTTTCTTCGGATGTTCTAACGAATTATTCTCGAATTTTTTTGTGCATTCTATTTAAAAGAATTTTTTCTATGTTTTTAAACGATTTTTTTTTGAAAGGGTGATGCAAAGAGATGGTACATAAAAAAGGAAAGAATACCACAAAGAGAATATGGTTGAAAATGAAACGTAGGGAAAATGCCGCCGTCGTTCAGTGGAGAAGGGGGCGTCGTCGTCGCCGTGCGCGTCGGGTGAGAGGTTGTCGCCGTCGACTGCCTCGGGGAAGAGGAGGCCGCCGTCATCATGCACTTCGCCGTGGGCGCCGCGCGAAGGAGGGGGCAGTGCCGCCGCCAAGGTGACATCGTCGTCGCCATGCGCATCGGGGGAGAGGCCGTTGCCACCATTGTTTGTGAAGGAGAGGGAGCGCCGTCACCTCGGGGAAGAGGAGTCCGCAGCTTGTCATATGAACTGGGGTGTATAGGGGAAGAGCTGACATGTGGGTCCCACCTTGTCAGACTGTATTTTGGTATCTTCTAGTGTATTCGGAGCTGGTATGGCCCATAATGGCGGTTATAAAACTAAACGGTACTTGGCATCTTTAATAAATAATACTCCCTCCGTTCTATTATATAGGGCGTATAGTTTTTTTCACCAAGACCAATACGTGTAACTGTAGTCATTAACCGAGTCACGTAAATCGAAGCGGCTCCTTGTTTTTCCGCAGGCGCTACATGGAACAACCCAGGCGCGCCTGCACGCGGCCATGCTCGCGGCCAGAAAATAACGCGCGTTGCGGCCGAAAGGCCATGCATGCGTTTGCGCGCGCACGACAGGCTGTGTGAAAAAAATTGGGAAGAAGAGAAGTAGAAGCCTGGACTGGAGGCATGCACGGAGGAGCCGGGTAGGAGAGAGAACAAAAAGAAGAGACGAACCGTATGCAGCCATGCAGGGTTGCAGGCACGAGGAGACAATGGGATGTGATTGGTCGGAAATGAATGCAAAAGCTGAGCACAGTTGGAACGGCTTGGAAGAAATAAATGCAAAAGCTGGCAGCGCCCTATATTCTGGAATTGCACACAAAAAATTATACGCCCTATATAATGGAACGGAGGGAGATTTTATAATGGTCACCGTGAGACCATACACTTCATAACGGTATTTCCAAATTCCTACATAGTGCGTAGCGCTACCTGTTTCCTCCCGAGGCCAGGTCATCATAATTGTTTCGCCGTCGGATCGCGTCGCGCTGTCTCCGTCCCGGCCGCCCAATCCTGTCCCTCCCAGGGACGACTTTGCGAAAAACCATCTGTGCTTCGCGAATTTCTGCTGTACATATAAAAAAGTCCATCTAAAAATTCCATCCAAAAAATCCATCCAAACACGATACGCTTCCGCCGCTGCAAGGACGAAACCTGCAAGGACGAAACGACGGAGTGGAGACTTGTTCGAGACTGTCGAGAGCGGAGGAAGCGGGCGTAAAGGGCGAGGGATCAGGGGAGGGGAGGGGAGGGGAAGGGTGGTGGTAGATGGGGTCGGTGGTGCTGCCCACGCTGCGGCGCAAACGGGAGGTGGACGCCGTCATTTGCGACACCCTCGACAAGGTCCTCGTCCTCCGCTTCGGCCGCGCCGCCGACGCCGCCTGCCTGCACCTCGACGACGTCGTAAGCCCGCCGCCTCTCCTCCACTTCCTTGCCCCCACGAAACCCCCCTGCTCCAGCGTCGCAACTCCATTTACTATGTGGGGAACTGATTGCCGATTTGCCGGGGCCCGGGGTTCTCTGCTCTTCGTCCGTGCGGATGCGGATGTGTTGCGATTGGGTCATGCTTATAATCAAGAAGGCAGTGTCTAATTTCTTCGATTAGGACGTGGATCTCGACGAATATACAGTAGCGAGTTAATTCACCGTCCCCGAATCTTTGGGCTTTTTTTAGTTTCTTTCTTTCTTTCTTCTTTTTTTTTTAAAGAAAAACCCTATATGTAATCTTCTTGTGGGCAGCACAATAGTTTCCTCTCCATTTTTCTCATGGACTCTGCATTGATTCTTGAGTAAAATATTTCGGCACTCGCAAAGGATTCTCAGCAGGGATCGTTGCAGCTCTGTTTGCCGTTTTAATTTCCCACCATGTTATACTGCTGGGGACTGCTGCTGAGTAGTTGGTTGGTATCACTAATGAGGCTATTTGCTACCTTCTAGACTGAGTGCGTGTGTGCGCTTGCACTATCTTCATAGACCAATAGGAGTATTCATCTGTTGCACAATGATCAGTTTGTCACTATGTCACTATCATTAGAAGAGCCCCAATTGGGTTTCCAAACTTGCAACATAGTAGATCTTTTAGTTTCCTAAATGGAAGGAGGACTACCAACTCGGTTCCTAGATCCCATGGCTGTTTAAGATGCACTTTTTTGTTTTTTATTTGGGTAAGGTTCGTAGATTCAGGAATATCCTACAAATTAATTTTAGGCTGTATTACTGAGGACACTATATTTTCATGTTACAAATCAGCACCTACAAAACTTAGTGGACCTACAAGGTTGATATACTTATCTTGTAATTAATTTCGCAAAATGACTAAAAAAAAGGAAAGAAGAGTAGTGTTTACTTAATGTTCTGGTCTAACACCTAGCGCTTTCCACCTCATTTGTTGTGTTGGATGATGCGCTTAATTCTGTTCTAGTATCATGCTTTTCATCCACATCATGTTATGTGTATGGAAGCTTTATGGCTTTAATCTTTTGATCTCACAGTGCCCATCCTATTTAAACAGCTTGCTAAATCTTCTTGGGACATATCCATGTTTGCTACAATAGCATTGGTCGACATGGATTCTGAGGAGATGCAAATTTACATTGACTATTTCGATATTACATTGGTTCCGGCAACCATTTTTTTCTTCAATGCCCATCACATGAAGATGGATTCAGGGTATGAAGTTGTTAATTTGTTGATAACTTGATATAATGCTAATGCACATTACCTTTCTTACTGTATACTTAATACAGTTTTACAAATTTATTACATAAGCCTCTTTTGTGAGATACTAGTTTTTACCCTCAACTAATAGGTTCACAACACAATATTATTGTTTGATGAGTAAAACACACCTCCCCCTAAACATGTAACAAAGTCTCACTTAGCTCCATAAACTTGAAATTTATTTCTTTGGCCCCTTCTACTTGTAACTGTTCGCACCACAACCCCGTTAACTTGTATCCATTTGCACCACAACCCCTTCAACTTATATCCCTTTGCACCGCAAACCCAAAACCATTAGGCATGCCGTTAAAAACTGAAGTGGCTATTAGTTTTCTGTTAAATGCTTATGTGGTTGCCATGCGCGAGTTTTTGAAAATGAAATTTCATCCATGTCACCTTCGTCCTCTATAACTCTGGAAAAAATGAACTTTGATTTTTTTCAACAGTTCAACTTAAAGAAATAGATTTTTAAATTCGAACTTTGAATTTGAATTTTCAAACTTTGATACAAGTTCAAGGGGTCGAAAATTTAAATTTAAGTTCAGGGGGCTAAGTGAGCTTTGCTACAACTTGAAGGAGGAAAATGGCAATTATCTCTTGTTTGATTGTTGAATTTAAAGGAGTAAACATTATACTATCCTTGTTATGAGCTATTTAAATACATTACATCATCAATGAAATGTGTGCTTGTTTCATAAAGTAAGATTACAATTGCGATGATTATTGATTAAAAGGGACTTTTGCAAGATATTGGGACATTGTTTTTACATTTTCTAGTCTATTTACCCTAAATCTGAACTGTAGTATTTGAAATGCAATTTTGAAAAGTATGTGATGATGTTACAATTATGTTCATGTATGGTGGGCTATTTGCATATGTTCATACCCCTATGGTGATGTCGGTGTTAACAGAGATATGTATCTCTGTTTTCTGTTATGAAAGTTTTTTTTTTTGTAAAAATATTTAGAACTTAATTGATATGAGCTTTTATGCTTATGAACTGCTAACTTTATGAGTCAGAATATGTGTTTGTTATTTTTATTATATGAAAGATGTTGGATGAAAAATCTGACATATGGAAAAGGGGGCATCCATGGCTGCAATTCAGACCTAATAGAAAATCATTAAGTTGATTTATTTTTGTGATTGCAAATAACCTTGGTTCCTTTGACGTGATATGCACCAGCAAGGATAACATTTTCTCTCACCATTTCTCCTCTTAGTTTTACTTTATGGCACTCTAGTTGCACAAAAATATGACAATCCCATTATAACTTGCTAATGCAGGACACCTGATCATACAAAATGGATAGGCTCTTTCAGCAGCAAGCAAGACTTCATTGATGTAGTTGAGGTGAGTGGGCTTACCAACTCCTTCTGTTATCATCTGAATAATAGCCAGGTTTTGGTTTTCTTTCCCCAATATAGTAAATGTTATCTTTTATCTTTCATCTGCATAAACTATCACCTCAACGATTAGTTTATGCTATACTTGATGTTAACTGAATAATGGCAATAACAAGTCTTGTTTTATACAGAAATGAAAAGAATAACTATGAATTCTTGATACCATAAAACATTGATGATTTTTCACCCTTAAAGTTGTTGGATTGATGATTTGCCACTAGGCCCACGTCATAGAAACCAGAGTAGTATATCACCAAATACGCTTCTAAAGGGTCATAAATCATCAATTTTTCCTGAGACGTTATTGTACATTGATCCATAACACACAGTGTCTAGAAAAAATTGAGCATATAAAAGCCAAAGGAAAAATAAGACGCTTCATGCTTCACTATAGCAGCACCAATTGTTCATTGTTCTGAGAGAGGTCAACTGGTCAAGTAACTACCAAGACCACCATTTGGATCACCACAGCATTCACAGCTGCACCTTCTGTAGTGCCTTCCCAATATGATATTGAAACACATTTTTTTTTTTTCCAATTTTCATGTGGTTGCTTCTTTTAGTGTTAAATGTATTGTTGTTTAAACCAGTCCAGGAGGCCTAATATACAACAATGAAACCTATAACATTATAGTTAAGAGTAAAAGGCACCAGCGGTCCTGAAACTTTTTCTGCGGTGCCATCTAGGTCCACGATCTTTAAAAATGGAAAAGCGCATCCCTGAACTTTTTAAAGTGTGTCGTTTGTGTCCAAATTCCATCCGGATGGCTAATCTTGCCACCGTGGATAGTCCACGTGGCATTTTTATATTTAAAATTTCAAAAAAAATTAAAAAGATCATAAAAAAGCAAAAATATCGGAAAATCATTATAAAAATTGAAAAAATCATAAAAATTCTTAAAAACATTATAAAATCAGAAAAATAGATATAAAATTCGGAAAAATTCAGGAAAATCAATATAAAAATCGGAGAACCCATTATAAGAATCATTATAAAAATCGAAAAAATGTAAAAATCATTATAAAAATCAGGAAAATCCAAAAAATAATTAGAAAAATTCGGAACACCATTAAAAGGTAGAAATATTCGAATAAAACATAAAAAATGCAAAAAATCAAAAAATAATAAAACTATTCGGCTGTGGCAAGACCACCTCTTGTGCACATCCAGCATGCACATCGAGCAAGCTGATCTTGCTGCAGCCGAAAAGTTTTGTCAATTTTTGATTTTTTTTATGTTTAATTAGAATTTTTCTGATTTTTATATGTTTTATGTTTTATGATTTTTCCAATTTTTATAATGATTTTTCCGTTTTTATAATTAATTTTCTGAATTTTTATGATTTTTATAATGAATTTTCCGAATTTTATGATTTTTTGATATTTTTTCGATTTTTATATTGATTTTATGAATTTTTATGATTTTTTCGTTTTTTATAATGATTTTTCCAAATTGTTTTTGCATTTTTCTATTTTAATGTTTTTCCGGTTTTTAAATATAAAAATGCCACGTGGACCATTCACGGTGGCAAGATTAGCCATCCGGATGGAATTTGGATCCAAACGACACACTTTAAAAAGTTCAGGGATGCGCTTTTCCATTTTGAAAGATCGTGGATCTAGATAGCACTGCGGAAAAAGTTTAAGGACCGCTGGTGCCTTTTACTCTTATAGTTATCACTAGAAAGGCTGCAAGCCCTGTTTGTTTGAGCCGTAGCTTTTCTAAAAGTTGATTCTGGAAAAAGCCACCCAAAACTTGCTTCTCAGATCACAGTATAAATTGGGCTTTTGGGGGCTTTTGGCTTCATGGAAGGGGGTTTCAAAAAGCTGGCTATTTGCTTGAGCTTCTGCTAAGGCTAAAAGCTGGTTAGAAGCTCAATGCTAGAAGAAGTATCATTTGTCAGGAGCATGGCCTTGCTTTCATCTTGAAAGCATTGGTCATTTAGACAAGTGTCCCGTGTTTTCTCCTATTCGTGGAAAGTGGAAACCACAATATTTTTAACCTTTCGACCTCTAGTCAAATTCATATCGAGTATTGCTCATGTTCTTAAGATACAAGAATATTTTTATTTTAACTAGTAGTTAAGCTTTCAATATCAATTCCCACTTGTTATAATCCTAATCCTTGATAAATGTCAATCTTAACAATCCCTATATGCGGGATTTATCATTTATAGCATTTCTCTCTGTCTAACAAAGCTGGCTAAGCTAAATGAATAAGCTGGTTGAGCTTAAAAGAGTTGAATGTTAAGCTGAACTTTGAGAGGTTCTTAATTATTCATCTCGAAGCTGGTCTATTTTGTTTATATTTTTGAAGAGTTTTCAGAGGTAGCTTTATGATTTAAGAAAAAAAACTAGACTAAAATAACTAAATTTATTTTCTAGCCCAATAAGCCTAAGCCACTTTGAACATGTAGATGCTTGCTTCTTAATGAAGAACATCCGTAAAAATCAGTTCATCTTTGCGCACTTTTCAATTGATGGCAGGCAATATTTAGGGGTGCAATGAAAGGTAAACTGGTAGTTTCTTGCCCACTACCACCAGAGAGGATACCCAGATTCCAGCTTCTTTTCAAGGATGTCTGAGTAAAAGAAGTGATCATCAAATGCATGTTTTTGCTTAATGAATGACTTTATGGTAAGCTAAAACAAACCTCATTTCTTTAAGTAGACACTACAAACTACATTGGTCAAAACAATTACCTTTACTTTTTTGTTACATGGAGGATATGAGAAGACTAAGAACAGTATGGAGCTCTTCTTAGAAGATGTCACTGAACAATAATCAAGAGGTTTGACTTAAATTAATTTGTATGGACTGCTTTTCTTTGTGTAGCTTCATTTCGCAAGGACTGTTGACGTAGGTTCGTAGCAAAGATTAGCCAAATTGATTTTATCAAAGTGACATGCTGTATTTTTCGTGTGCCATGTGCGATAGCTTTTGCCTCTGTACAGCTT
The DNA here is from genome assembly GCA_005191435.1 of Raddia distichophylla. Taxonomy (NCBI): domain Eukaryota; kingdom Viridiplantae; phylum Streptophyta; class Magnoliopsida; order Poales; family Poaceae; genus Raddia; species Raddia distichophylla. The sequence continues at coordinate 1,418,351 of SPJY01012519.1, read as the reverse complement.
GGTAATAAGCAGCTTTTGCCTCTGTACAGCTTTGTAATAAGCGAACTGGTAATGATCATGTACTGTGGTTCATACGAGTCTGAAATGAGATTAGCATGCATATTCCTAGCATTATCCATTCCCAATATAATGCCCTTTTTTTTAAAAAAGACGCTACACCTAAAGAGGTGGCAGTTTTTCAAGTCAACTGAACCACAAACAATTGCAATAAATTAAACAAGGAAAAAAATGAACCGTATCTTGCTACTTCTACGGCTCTGTTTGGAAACAAATATATATATTTTTTTGAAAGGATAGCAGGTGCACCACATTACATTATAGAAAGCGAAACAAAGTAATTACAATCTCTAGCTCAGGAACACTGCAGACTGCACACCGCACACGGCAGCAAGACACTGAGCAGAGCAGCTATAGCTGCGTTTAACCAAAGGAAGCAACTGTTGAAGACGAAACTGCAGGATGCAGGGCTGAAGAAATTGTCATCGCACAGAAGCTAAGACCATATCTGACCATTTTTTTTCTTTGTTCCATTCCCTTCCCCATATTTTTTCCTTCATTCCCCACCATCTCCAACAGTATTTCATCGGAAAAATTTGTAAAGAAAACGGACGGAGAGATAATTTTCTTTAGCAGAGAATGCATGAAAAAATTTCTCCTGAAGATAAACGCGAAGAGAATCTGTTGGAGCATAAAGACTAGAATTTTTTCACAAAGAGAAAATAGTCCATAGAAATATATTGTTTGGAGATGTCTAAGAAACTGCAGTAACAGAAAATAGAAAAAAGAGAGACACAGCTGCAACCGAAGGCAGATCACCGGGATCATCAGCTTTGAAGGCCAAGCACCTGTTGAGCACATCATCTTTAATGGCCTGGACAACTGGCAACGGTACCGGTTCAACCAACTGGTACTAAAGGGTCTAGACTTTGGAAAAAAAAAAGTTATGAAAAATAGGGAGAACCAAGATTCGAACCCAACACATCTTGCCTCCTTGTGACCCACACCTAACTCTTCTTACCAACTCACCCATCCACGCGCTTTGATATAACTAGCACATGCATACCTTCTAGCCTTTTCAGAAACGTGGCATTAGTACCGGTTTGTAATACGAACCGGTACTGATGAGCCCTCATCAGTACCGGTTTGTATTACAAACTGGTATAGATGAGTTCGAATGCCAGCTGGCCTGTAGCCGTATACGAAAGGAATCTTTATTGTTGCCTCCAACCGGTACTAAAACTCCGAATCGCTACTGTTGCTATGAACCGGTACTGATGCCAATCCAATCGGTTTTGTCTTATTTTCCTCTCTCCTTATTACAAAATTGTTGTCAACTGTGTCGGACACTTGAGATTCAATGGTTGTTGGATAAGATTAAACGTATCTTCTATTGGATAATTTTCCGTTCAACCTACATCCAGGGTGTGACCTTTGTCAATCTACTCCAAGTTATACTAGAAACTCAATAGTTGCCATCTTCATGCTTGCTCCTCTCAGTTTGAGAAATGTATTTGTAGTTTTCCAAGCTATAGGTAACAATCTCAACAACTTTGATATCTTCATTTAAGTTATGCAACATTATCGAACACAGTTCAAGTCACCAAACTATTTGGGCCCGATGTTTCCAAGTATGGGGCGCTCCCTGATTGGACTCTGGTCCCACTTGGCAGCGAAGTGAGGGCACACCCCGGTGTAGAATACACCGATAGAAGGGAATAATGCAATTGGATCTTTGTAAGTCTATGAGGATCGATAAAGTATGTACTAAGTTGGAGATAAAGGTTAATGGAGTTAAAGTTCCTAGCGAACCTTATCTCATGAGATTATAGAGGGATAGAAGTTACCCTAGGCATGGATTGGTTAACCAAGAATAATTGCCATATTGATTATGCCAATCAATCCATTTTACTTGTCAATGAAGATGGAATGCACGCAAATCGAGTTCTCATCCAATGCCACTACTAAAGCAACAAGTACTCATAAACAATTGAAAGGAGTAGTTTTGTAATCTATGTCGGTTGTCAGGGAATATCCCAATGTTTACCCTGATGATTTACCTGGAATGTCAATATAGAGTTTATCATTAGCTTAGCTCCTAGTATAACTCTGATTGCACAAAGGACATATGGGTTGTTTTATAATCTTTTAGCTGAGACGAAGAAGCATTTGGAAGACATGGATCTAAATGTTTCATTCAACCCAGCTCATTACCATGGGGAGTCCTGATGATATTTGTCAAAAAGAAGGATAGGACCATAAGAATGTGTGTGGATTATAGGTCTTTGAATGGAGTAATGATTAAAAATAAGTATCCACTGCGTAGGATCGTTTATTTATTCGATCAACTTAATGGATCTCTTGTGTTCTCCAAGATTGATTTAAAGTCAGGTTATCATGAATTAGCTTAAGATAAGGAAGCAAGACAAACCCAAGACAACTTTCACCACGATATGGATTATATGAGTTTATTGTGACATCTTTTGGTCTGACAAATGCATTAGCTTACTTTATTAATTTGATGAATAAGGTGTTAATGGAATATTTAGATAAGTTTCTAGTTGTCTTTATCAACGTGATATATTCCATGAGTGAAGAAGAGCATAAAGAATACTTAAGGTTTGTGTTGGAGAAGCTAAGGGAGAATCAATTATTTGCTATTTTAAGAAAATGCAAATTTTAGCTGAAGGAAGTCACGTTTCTTGGTCATAACATCAATGCCAAGGGTGTGGAAGTTGATTCCAAGCAAGGTTAAGGATGTGTTGCATTGGACACCTCCTAAGATTTTGAGGATATCTTGACATGCCCGGATACTATAGAGGGTTCATCGAAGATTTCTAGCATGTTCAAAGTAGTTTAAGCTTACTAAATCAACCAGTTTATACGTTCGGCCCGCCACACAACTAACTTCATTTCAACCAGCTTATTCATTCAGCACACAATCGCACCAATGCTCATTTTTCCACATATTCATAAGGATTTTGTGACTTATTGTGATGCATCCAAGCAAAGCATAGGTTGTGTTTTTGATGCAAGAAGAAAAAGTGGTTGCCTATGCTTTAAGACAGTTGAAACCTTATAAGATGAATTATCCAACTCATGATTTTGAATTAGATGAAGTGGTTCATTCCCCTAATGTATGGAGGTATTATCTAATATAGAGCATAACCAAAATTAGTACTGATCACAAGAGTTTGAAGTATATTTTCACCCAACCTGTTCTAAATATAAGGCAAAGGAGATGGATGGAATTGATTAAGCATTATGTTGTTGGAATTCATTATCATTTAGGCAAGGCTAATGTTGTAGCTGATGCTTTGAGAAGGAAGAGTTACTGCAATAATTTGATGATAAAAGAAAGTCAGTCGCATTGTACGAAGAGTCTAAGGAGTCAAGTTTAGAGATAATAGAGCAAGGTTTCAGCCCATGCTGGAAGATTAAAAATTCGAGAAACTAAAATAGAAGATCAAGAAGTGCAAGAGATCCAAAAAGATCCCTAAAGGTAAAGTCAATGATTTCTTTGTAGATGAGGCTGATATCCTTTGGTTTAAGCAGAGACTGTTTGTATAAAAAAAAAAGAAACTCAAGGATATTATCTTCAAGGAAGCACATGATTCTACTTTATCTATTCATCCCGGGAGTATCAAGATGTATAGGATTTAAAAGACTTTTTGCGGACTGAATTTAAGCGAGATGTTACCGAGCACATAGCCTTGTGTGATACCTATCATTCATTCAAGGCAGAACACCAAAGAGCCACTGGATTACTACAATCGTTGAAAGTTCCTAAGTGGAAGTGAGAAGATATTGGAATGGATTTCATCGTGGGAAAATCCAAGACGCAATCTAGTTATGACTCTATTTGGGTATTAGTGGATTGTCTCACCAAGTCAGCTTATTTCATTCCTATGAAGACTACTTACACAAGTGAGATAAGCTAGTAGATATGTATACAACTAAAATCATCTGTTTGCATGGTGTTTCCAAGAAATAGTATCTGATTGAGAAACTCAATTTACTTCCAAGTTTTGGTAGAAGCTGCATAGTTTGATGGGAACCAATTAACCTAAATTTCAGTAATGTTAATCATCCTCAGACAGATGGTCAAACGGAGCGTGTGAATAAGATTTTGGAACACATGCTTCGTGCTTGTGCATGGGAAAATGCAAAGAATTGGGATAAATATCTTCCCTATGTAGACTTCTTCTATATGATAATAACTAGCAATCAAGTCTATAGATGACAACCTTTTGAAGCTTTCTAAGGAAGAAATTGTAGGAATCCTCTCTACTTGAGGCAAACCGGCGAGAGAATGGTGCTTGGACCTGACATAATCAAGGACGTAGATGAACAAGTTTAGATTATTCAATAGAGATTGGAGACAAATTAGAGCCGACTAAAGAGTTATGCCGATCACCGCCACCGAGAGTTGGTATTCAATGAAGGAGACTTTGTGTATTTGAAGGTATCGCTCACGAAAGGAGTTCGTCATTTCCGAGTGAGCAAAAAGCTTGCATCTTTATATATTGGCCCATTTAAGTTAATGGCTAGAAGAGGTAAAGTAGCTTTTCAGGTTGAGTTGTCGCCCTGGTTGTCTGATGTCCATGATGTGTTCCATGTGTCTCAACTTCAAAAATGTTCGAGGGTTCCTGAGGAACAACTACTTTTGGAATAGTAGGATATTCAGCAAGATTTGACCTACAAAAAATAGAGGATTTTGGATGAAGCTTCTTGCCATACCAGAAACCAAGTTATCAAGCTATGATAGTTCAATCGAGCAATCATTTAGAAAATGTCACTTGGGAGCATAAGGAAGAATTGGGGGCAGAATATCGAAATTTTTTCAAGACACTTCTGAATCTCAGGGTCGATATTCCATTGAAGGGGTAGGTTTGTCACGTCCTTAGTTTCGAAATTCAAAAATAATGTGCATTTTATATCATAAAATTTTTAGAATAAAACCTAAAGTTTACAAAATGAGCTTCTTACTTTTTAATAATTTTCAAAATAATATTTGCATTTGTATTTAAATATTTTGAACTAAGACTAATTCTAAAATTATTTTTCCCTTATGGCATATTAATGCCATATCAAATAATTTTAAAAGTTATTTTAAATTAATTTGATTCCGAATGAGAAATCAATCGGCATTAATGCCTAGGATTATTTCCTGATTTATTATTTCTCCTTTATTGTCTTTCTATTGTGCGCGGGACCACCTTTCTCCTTCCTTTTCTCTTTCTCTCTCCTGCGCAATCCCTTTCCTTATGTCAATCTCACTCCCCTCTTGCACCTCACCTACCTCCCGTACAATGTGTTTGCTTGCCCATGAAGTTAAAGAAAGTTTCCTCCTCTAAATCTGGAAACTCTCCTCCTAATTGTCTCCCTATTCAAATTTCCTTTTTAATTGTAATTATGACAATAGATTTATTGTCCGGTCTTTCCATTTTAATTCTCTCCTCTCTCTTTCCTTTTCCCTCCCTATCCTGGTGCCCCACCTATCGTAGACCGACCCTCATGTATCCCTCCATCGGGATAATTGACAAAATGCACCGAAATTCGTCGATTTTTGACAAAATCACCAAAGTTCGTGCCCCTTTTATGTTTTGCCTTATAAGGACTATGTTGTGAAACAAATCTTATAAAGTAGTCCCTCCCATTTGAATGGACAATCCTACCTCTAAGAAGAAAACAAATCCAACCGTTTTGATCGAGTGAGGAGCCGGAAACAAATCAGTGCGTCATGCGTGGGCGATGCGGCGGCGCAAGGCGAGCGTCTGCTGCGCCAAGGCGAGGAGGCACGGCGTTGTTGGGTCGTCACTGAGCACTTGGGTGAGGAGCGGCGCAAGGTGAGCGTCTTCTGCACATGAGGTGGCCATCCATTTACCCGTCGTTGCAAAATTTATTGGCTTGAAGTGCAAACTGGTCGACTGCTTGAGGTGGGGTCTCCACCATGCCGTCATCCTCCTTGAGCTGCGCTGCCTAGGGCTCTAAAATTCGTCGATTTTTGACAAAATGGCCAAAGTTTGTGCCCTTTTTATGTTTTTTCCCCACAAGGACTATGTTGTGAAACAAATCTTATAAAGTAGTCCCTTCCATTTGAATGTGAAGAATTGGGATAAATATATGAGTTCAAATTTTAAATGATCAGGACAAGATATGAGTTCAAATATAAAATTTAATATTTAGATTTCAAATATCTTAAATTTAAAATATGACTTCAAATTTTGAAATTTTAAAATGGGACCAACTATTTGACAGGCGCTTGCAATAAGCGTTTTTGTGCAGGCGCCTGTCAAAATCCCCAAGTTGCAGGCGCTGTAAAAAATTCCACTATCGCAAAACAATTTTTTTCCAATAAATGAAAATATGGAAAAACAGTAGAAATTTTGTGGAATTTTTTGCGCCTACACGATTTCGCAAATTATACGACCAAAAAATCTCTCGACGTGAAAAATAGAAAACAAAATAAGATTTATAATAAATAGAAAACAAAATAATCTATAATAAACGGAAAACAAAATAAATCTATAATAGATCAGACCTCGCGCAAAAAATTCCGCTATCACAAAACATTTTTTTCCAATAAATGAAAATATGGAAAAACAGCAGAAATTTTGTGGAATTTTTTGCGCCCGCACGATTTCGCAAATTATACGACCAAAAAATCTCTCGACGTGAAAAATAGAAAACAAAATAAGATTTATAATAAATAGAAAACAAAATAATCTATAATAAACGGAAAACAAAATAAATCTATAATAGATCAGACCTCGCGCAAAAAATTCCACTATCACAAAATATTTTTTTCAATAAATAAAAATATGGAAAAACAGTAGAAATTTAGTGCTAATTAAATCAAAAAATAGCAAAAAAAAAATCAAAAAATCAACAAAATAGAAAAATATTTAAAATGGGTTGATTAGGATTTTAGAAGAATTATGAAATTTTTTCTACGCAATTTGGACTCCATATGAAATAGATATGAAAAAAAGAAATTTAAATAGAAAACATATGAACCTATACAACTATGCGCCTGTATATATGGCTGCAGCATGCATGGAGGGCAGGCGCCTGCGCGATTTGGCTAGGCGCAGGCGCCTGCCAAATAGCAAAGCCGTTTTAAAATAAGCAGGCTCATCACGTAGTCTACAAATGACGGGAAACAAATCTCTCTCCCCCATCCTCCTCTCTCTCTCCCCTCGAGAGAACACCCGGTGATCGTGGCGGGGACCGCCTACCTCCTCCTCATCTCCCTCAAGTTCCACTGCGTCCTCGCTCTTTTCCTCTCCATGTCCTCCTCCCCCTGATGTTCCAGGATTAACCCTTCTGGAAGCTCGCCGTTGTCGATGCTGCCTACATCGAAAAGTGCCCCCAACACCGTCTCTATGCGCGTGCGAGGAATGGTCGTCTTCCTACCCTGCAACCTCGCCGCCGGCTCCGGATGGGACTGTGCTCACGTCACGATTCATGGTCGAGTTGCAGGGGTTGCCTGTCTTCAATGGCGAGCGCGAGCTTCTTCCCAAACCCCCGCGGGTCGCAGCGGCAAGTCGGGGGCGGAAGGACGGTGGGTCAAGGCAGGGAGTTGCGGCGGGTTCGGCGGTGGAGGAGGCGCGGAGCGGCAGTGGGTTAGAGCTAGAGGAGCTCTCCCCGAGTCGAGATGGACAGGAGAAGGAGAGAGGAGATCAGGAGAGGAAGGCAGGGAGCGGCAACTTGATCGTAAAATTGAAGATCTCAAAGGGGCATTTTGGCCATTTCAAGTTAAAAATGGCAATATTTGATGTTTAAATGGCACGAACGACCATGCAAATTTTCTAATGGTAAAAACGCAAAATGGATACATTATAATAGCATGGATGCAAAAAAAAACCTCAAAAAATACGATATTGTGAAAGTATTTTCCGAGATGAGTCTATACATATGATTTTCACATATGTATTCTAAATAGTTTAAAAGTTTTCACAAACAAAATTTTGAAGCTTTGATTTAAACGTATTTCAAAGGATATCTTTTAGAGAAATGGAGGGCAGTACCCAGAAGTGTAACTCAAAACATTGGAAAACTTATATAGAAGTTTGTAACATACCACCGCAATGCGGATTATTTGTTGGAAATTGTAACACCTCAATTTGGGGTTTCTTCAAAATTTCCCTAAATTTCAAAAATTCCTTTGAATCTGAACTCAACCTAACGCATGGGCCCCACAGCTCGCTCTCTCTCTCCTTCTCTTTCTCTCTCTTTCTCTCCCTCTGCCCGTGGGCCGCCGCCGCTTGGTCGTCACCTCAGCTGCGCCCTACTCTGCCTCTCTGCCCGCGCCTCTGTCTCGTGCCGCGCTGGTCACATCGGCACCGAGCGTGCCATCATCACCTGTGCCGCGTCGCGCTGCGCCGAGGTCACCGCGCCGCGCCGTGCCACCCACTGCCGCGCCGCGCGCCGTCCAGTCCTGTCGCCGCGCCTGGCTCCCCCGCGTCGCCGAGCGCGTCTCGAGCCCCTCATCACCACCCGGCGCCTATAAAGCCCTCTCTACCCAGCCGGCCCGTCTTTCCCCCATTTTCCCCCAATTCCACCCCTCGTCGGCGCCATCGGAATCCCGGCGAACCCATGAGCTTCTCCCCAATTCTTCTCTCCCGAAGCTCCCTGGAAACCCTCTTACCCTTTTCTCTCCCTCAATTTTGGCAGTGGTGCTCGGAGTCGCTGTGTCGACGCCGCCCCTGTTCCGGTCAACTTTGGGTCGTCCACCGCTAGCCATCCCCGAGCCCTCTCGTCCCTGTCGGAGCCCGCGGTGAGCACCCCGTCGACCCCCTTTTGCTCTTCGCCCAGTTTAGTAGCTTGTAGATGCTTATCGCGCGCTTGCGTCGCCGGCAAGCCTACGGCTCCGCCGCCACCACCGTGCCGCCGCGTCCGGCCGCGCCCGGCCTCGATGAGGGCACCCTTAGAAGCGTAGGACGCCGTGGAGGCTAGGACACGCACGTGCATGACTGTGCGGGACCATAGTGCCGCCAAGACGTTCGCCGCCGCCGTCAGGCCTCGTCGACGCGCTGGAGGAGGACGATGAACTAGGGCCGTCAGATCGGCGTTTAGATGCGTGCGGGCAAATGGCTTAGTGGCGCTGACATACGGGACCCACCTGCCAGCGAAAGCTCCCGTGCGCGCGTCGGTTAGAACAGCACCAGCGTCACCGCCATCTGAGCCCTGGCCCCACCTGTCCGGTTTAGTGGAGGTGCCCGCGGGCAAAACGCTAGCGCTGCGCAAAAAACGGATTCTTGAAAGATACCTTCACCGTATGCCCCGAGCCGGCGCGGGCGCATGCGCGCAGTTGGGCCATGGGCGGCATCTCTCCACTAGGCCATTCGTCGGTTAGCTCAGCCCGGTTCGGTTAAAAGGATTTTCCAGCGATTTAGTATTTAGATAATTGCCAATTTAGTTTGTGATTTATTTAAAATAGCCAGAGACCCCCCAAAAATTCTAGAAAAATTTAGGTAAATACTAGAAGCCAGTTATGATTTTATAAAATATGCGTTAAGGGAAGTGTTAACTAGTCAGCGTTTGGATGACGCTGACCTCGTCTTCTTACCTTCTTTAGTCGATGAAGTCGAAGATGACCCTTACGAGTGTCACGAAGACGGCAGACATGACTATGGTGGACCCGAAGAGTCTTAAGGGGTCACTCCAGTCGTTGATCGACCGTAGTCGATAGGAATTTTTTTGGGTAAATATTTTGGTAACCGCTGTACTCTTAACATTGTTTTATAATCTAAGATGTGTATGGGCTGCCTTACTAAATTCGCCTAAGGGCCTAACACTGTGATGTAATATTCAGAAAGTTATTTAATTGATGTATGCTTGTATCGGCCATGTGGTCTTCCACGTTAGCGTACTGATCCAGGAGCTAGTGAATGGGATCGTCGACCCTCTAAGGTAAGTTAAAATTGAGGGGGTGACAGGCACCCGATCTCTGTCTCGATGCATCAGTAGCACAAAATATTAAATCTGTGAAATACGATATAATGATTCACACATGCAACATGTCGAAAAGTAAAATTCAATTATTAATACCACAACAACCTGCAACCGATCTTCATTATATATACATACTGCAGCATCAACTGATCAACAAACACCGTTCACACAGCAACACTACATTATGACCTACTGTACAATGATAAGAGGAGATCAAATTGAGCGCCATCATGCTGTAAGCAGCACAGCCAGAAGAACCTGACATAGGGTGTGGAGATTGGAGAACACAGCTGGGAATGATAGATATCAGGAGAGAAATAGCGAGAACATGAGCCAAAAGAGACCGTACGCATCCGCTTGCTTGCTTCGTCAAAAGAGACGCAGCAAGAACTGGCTGGATCTGACAAACGACTGCCATTCTCAGTTAGGACAACCCTCATCTTTCTATTAGCATTCTAAATGTACAACATTCCAGGTTCTTTCTGTTCAAGTTCATCTGATTCATTCACCAAGTAAAAAGTGCAATGACTGAAGTACTGAACTGTATGAGTAGTGAGATAACGAGTATTGTCTCCCATTACAAAGTAGTGAGATAACAAGTATTGCCGGTCAAAGGCCTACAGGCAATCAGGCATGAATGCAACATGCATATATTTCCTCTATCACCCAGCTACTCGGCTCGAGCTGGAAGCAGTTAAATCAGCAGTGGTAGATCAGCACACCGGGTGCTCCGAGACCAGAAATTCATGCAGTGATAACTTAGTCTCGGTTAGGATTTATCTGTACGAGTAGAACTTTGTAATAGGCATAATAGGTTAGAATTGAAATTTAACTCATAATCTGACCTCCACTATATAAAGGAAAGCAACCTAAATGTAATAGGCAACGAACAAAACAATTGTAGCATACACTCGTATGGGGGTCTCGATTAACCTGTGGTCAGGACACCAATGGCTAATGTGTTGTATTTTGTTTTCTATTTATTATAGATTTATTTTGTTTTCTGTTTATTATAGATTCTTTTGTTTTCTTTTTATTTATTTTGTTTTTTTGTTTATTTTTGATTTATTTTGTTTTTTGTTTTTTATAGATTTATTTTGTTTTCTTTTTATTATAGATTCTTTTGTTTTGTTTTTATTTATTTTGTTTTTTGTTTATTATAGATTTATTTTGTTTTTGTTTATTATAGATTTATTTTTTTTTTGTTTATTATAGATTTATTTTGTTTTTGTTTATTATAGATTTATTTTTTTTTTGTTTATTATAGATTTATTTTGTTTTTGTTTATTATAGATTTATTTTGTTTTTGTTTATTATAGATTTTTGTTTATTATAGATTTATTTTGTTTTTCTTTTATTATAGTTTTATTTTTGCGAAATGGTGCAGATGCTAAAAGTTTCACTAAATTTGTATTGTTTTTCCACATTTTCAGTTACTGGAAGAAATGTATTAATTTGGTGGAATTTTGAGCGCCTGCACAAAAGTTCAAAGTGCAGGCGCCTGCTAGTTAGACAGTCCCAAAGAATAAGGCCTAAATCTAGCCGACGACACTATCTTTCTCTTCCTTGTTTTGCACATTGGTGAAGAGCACACCGACACATGGTAAAATAGCGCATGCGTGTGCATAAGAGAGTATCGTGGGTACTCACCGAGCGGCAAAGAGGCTGGAGAAGGGCCAGAGTAGGTTGGCGACACGGTCAAAATAGGCACGATTAAGCTAGGTACTATGGAGGTTTTTGGGTGGAAAGAAAGGGCAGCTGTCGAGAGTATGCTGGATATATAGCAAGCCCACATAAGAACTCTCTCGACGCCTATTAATCCCCGGAACGACGACTCCGCATCAACTCCCGATCACCTGGGTTTGAACCATTTAAGACTACTAGTCTCGATAGTCGGACCATCGACACAAATAGAGTTCTCTCGATCCCACTATCACGACATCTCTTCCCCGATGGCCAGGCGTCGAGAAAGAGCATTGCCTACAATTTTTTGGCTTGTCTCGACGGTTTAGGACTGTATCCAACTTGTTGGTGGTTTTTCACCTCACAGATTTTGTGAACTGTGTTCGTTTATAGGGGGATTTTTGCTACCTAGTTCGCTTGATCGAGCACGCACAGAGAGACACCAGATTTTGCCCAGATTCGGACCTCCAATGCGGGTAATAGTCCTACTCCTGCTTGTGCTTGATTTATTTGGTTTGAAGGTGTGTGTGTTCTCTCTGGAGAACATACAAAGCTTGTGTGTATTAGGTATCCCTCCCTCTCTCTCACCCGGATCCCCTTTTTATACTGCCAGGGACGACCAAGAGAGAGAGAGAGAGAGTACATTAATTGTGTCGTATCACTATGCATCCTATTTTCCTCCGCTGCTGATGCCAGTTGCTTCACCTGCTCCCATATGTCACCGAGCGTGTATGGGATGGAAGTGCCGCCTGACACTGGCGCCGGTCAGACCTAGAGCAGCGCAGCGGCATAATGGCTGCTGCAGTGCTTTGGCCAGAGCCACAATGACCGCAATCATCATATTCTGCCTCCCTCGCCGAATCATTGCATTAAATGCTTCCGATACGCTGAGTGGAGTCAAGCCTTCTATGATAAGCTCCCTCCTCCCCTCGGGCGTGCCTGCCAAGTTAGGCCCGAAGCCCGCCTCTTGGCAAGATGCCACCTGCCGGGGTTTCCAGATCGACATTGAGTCATCGCGTGGCCAGCTCGCCCATGGCGCCTAGGGCCTTGCTAGCCCGCTATGCGCCAAGCCACCGATAATTAAGTGAAGGGAGCAAACCCGTTGTCGCCGCACGTCAACATTAACAATCTGTGATCTCGTACTTGAAAGGGATATGCTTTAAATCAATCATAGCGATGATTGTACCACGTCTTTGTTCATGTACTTATGATAACATTGTTTATCGGTTCCTTGAATAAATGTCATGACCTTTGTCCATTGGGTACAACTTGATTGTGAAACACATTGTTAAGTGACATTATTCTGAACGGGTCCCTGATTCATATCATTACGAGGAGTTGTTATAATTTGATCAGCATACATATTGGTTGATGATAATGTTTCACATACCATAGATATGCAGATATCAAACCAATAGTATGGACACATGTTGGAGAACAAGGGTAGTCAGACAGACCCACTCCGAGACGCTGTGAGATTGTTATCTCTTATAGTGCCATCACTGTATAGTCTCAAGTGGTATGCTTATATGATCCTTAGACCTAAGATTGTCATGGATGCCAGCATGTTGACTCGTATGCTTTGATGTCATCAAAAGCTACACTATAACAGTGTAGTTATAAAAGTGACAACTGGGTATGCCACGATACATAGCCAGGGGTGTGATGATCAAGATGGAATTTGCCCCTCCTCGATAACAGGACAGATACCTTTGGGCCCTTTGTGTGGAAGGATAGGGAAAGCGCATTGCCGTGCTAATATGACTAAGGAGTTAGTTATGATTTGTATCCATTACACTGTCGAGTGAAGTGGTCGAGCCATCAACAAGGGTGGCGCGAATCTCGCTTTGAGCTTGACTGGTAACGTGTGGCAAAGGAATCAGTATGCGAGTGTATCAAGGTTCAGACGAATATTGATTTTGTGCATTCGGGGGTCAATACGTACTGCTAGATGTTGCTATTGATCAGTGGATTTGAAACAGGTTTTCGAATCCACGGCTGATTTGCACAGAACCTAACGGGTCACACACTTACCGGGTTGAACTGTTTAACGGGTTTAAGTGCGGATGTGATCCGCGTAGGTGATGGAACCCTAGCGGGCCGAAGCCCACTATCGCGTCTATATAAGGGGAGTCGTGGGGACGGTTGTTGGCTATTCTTATGCCTATTAGAATTAATCCGCAAGCGCAAGGATATCGCAGTAGATTTCCCACAAAGAACGAGAAAAGTCTAGTTTCTAGTCTTGACTTGGCCAGATGGATATGGTGGAATGTCGAAAGGGGGGTAAGATATTTCGGGTCGAGAGGTTCTACTAAAGGTTCACACTAGTAAAAGTTACAAGGATAATCCACACACAATTTCTACTTTGTATCGGAGCTCGGCCGATTCACTACCACCCGCTATCAGTTAAGAACACTGAATGGTTATGATCACCCCCGATTGGGCTCGACTGGGCTGAGACTAACGGGGCGGATTCCACAAACTACCTACCACGCGGATAGCAGGGCTATCACCACCTACTACCAACCGCTCAGCCATTGAATCAGGTGTCTACCGGGTACTAACTAGTCTAGACACCACGTCTATTCCTAGCAGTACTACGTACCAAGGATGTCACTCGATACACACTCCCACTAAATTGGCACTATTATCAATTGTGTCACCCAAACACGGAGATTTAGCACTCAAGATCTAGCACGAGCCTAATACTAACAAAGAAATAATGTATACGAAATAAACTTGCTTTGTAAATAAAGGATGGGACTAAGTGTTACCGATGGAAGACGAAGCAGAACTCACACCCGAGTTCGGCTCCTGAGCTCCAGTGGAGGGATGACGACACGCCGGCTTCTCCTCAGCACTAACTCTCCTCTCTCACCTACTCTACTTGATAAATGGGCTGCATAACGCTGCTTTGTATTCTTCCCGCACTTCTCTGTGCCTTGCAAATGAGGAGAGGGGCTCCTTTTATAGTGCACCATAGTGAGTGAGGGTGTGCCACGTGTAGGGACACGTGTGCTCTTCTCCCCAGCCGAAGGAGTACCCAAGGGAGCATCCAAGGCAGTCAACCGGCCAAGCCGGTCGATCCCGGCCATCGGTTTCGCATGGGATCCTCTTTAACGGTGTAGATCATTCTCTTGAGGGTTTTGGCAGTTGAGACCGGTATAATTGGCTTTCTTGAGAGTCATGTGATTCTCTCCAATGCAATGTCATCCCTATGATCAAAACGGCTTGATGTGTATGGTTGGGATGGTCTCCTTTTGTGCTTCTAGGATCCTAGGAGAAAGGGCAACCCCGGCGTGAACCAGGTGCCGGTCGGCCGACCGGGGTTGGGTCGGCCGACCGGGGTTTTCCCTCAGTTCAGGTCCAATTTTGCTCAGTAGGTCTTTGGAGACACAAACTTACCAAAACTTGTGGAATTTTGTTAATTTGCACATTTTTAGTCCACGTTCTTTCATTTGGGAGCTATGTTGACTGTCGGAAGTGTATGAAAAATTGTAGAAATTGACCGTTAACACACCCCACGCTTAGGTATTTGCTCGTCCTCGAGTAAAGGTTAGTTTTAAGACTAATAACTCTATGGGGATTAAATGACCAACATAAAGGATATTTTAAGGTTTCACTCAAATTGCGGGGATTGAAAGTGGCTACTAACCTTATATTATAAATGTTGGCAGATGGAACAGCAAGGAATGATGACAATGCTATCATAAGATCAGTGCAACCTAGAGTTTTATATTTTGTAAAGAATCCTTGGCTCTTTTCCGTAAACGATACTCTCGGATCTCTCAAAGTGTTTTGACCTCACCAAGGCCGGTATAGCCTTAATCCTACCATCTACGGTTTATATGGAGTTCAGGGTAGGATATTGAAGTAGTTATTATACATACTTTGTTAGGTTAAAACTAGGTCCTAATGAAGATCATGTTAATCTAATTTCCATTCATAAGAGAATTAATGTCCAGGGGTGAGGGAGAGAATGAAATCACGCCAAAGGAATATGAAGAAATACAAGTGCAAATATTTGTGGTACTGCTGAGTCCAACACATCGGATCTTTTATTTAGGAATGATGGTCTCCTCCTTAAAAATTCACTTTTCAATTTTCAGCCCTTTTTCAAAGAAAACAAAGAGGCTTATGGAGATCTCCTTTTTTATTTGGGAGACTCAGAATGACTTTTCTCTCTTTTTTCTTTTTTTTTTTCCTTTTTTTCAAAATCTCTTTCATGCTTCTGTAAAATTTGAGACTTTTGAAAAGTTTATGATAAGTGGATCACTTATTTTGGAGGACCATCATATTGGTAGGTATGGTGGCACCAGAAAATATGAAGGGTTTAATGTTTCAGGGTGGAATATCTGGCGAAGGTGTACGCTCAATTCCGAAGTGGAATTTTGCGTTACCATATATGAAAATGCTAGCAATCAAAAGGATATGTGAAGGAAAATAATTGGAATAGGCAACACTTTCTTAAGAGGATTCAGGTTTTAACCCAACTTAGTTTGATCTTAACTACGAAAGAAGGCTCAAATCTTATGCTAAGCTTTTGGCTGTGGTAGGTAATAAGATCATCTTAAGAAATTTAGAGCCAGGTTTTTATGAAAAACTTCTGGGTGAACTCAAATCTATGATAAGAAGGTCCTGTTTCATGCTATATCACATAAGCCAACAAATTAGATATGGTTAATTCTAATGAAGTGTATGTCACAATTGTAGAGTTATAACTAAGGAATAAAATGTATGCATGTCAACATAATACCGAACAGGGTTATAGTTTAAAACATTTTCAACTTGCTTTTGTCGTTTTAGTATTGTTTACTCATATTCCATATGAAATTGAGCAAGTGATACAAAAAATGAAATGAGTGAGCAGTGAGGAGTGTACCAAAATTTTGTGGTGACCAACCGATGCAGAAGGGGGTCGGCCGGCCAGGGTTGGGTCGGCCGACCTGGCTCAGTCGGCCGACCTGGCTTTTGCCTAGTCAGGTCTAGTTTTTTGTGCCGTGGTATCTCCCTTCTCTGTACTTTATTACTCAAGTACACACGTTAGCAAATAAGGTCGACTGGAGCAGGAAGTTGCACCGGTCGAGGCAAACAACACTTTATTCATTTCATTCCAAAGCAAAGTTGTAGGCGCATACAATGAAAGCAAAATTTCAAAAACAAAAATAAGAGTCTAATCCTTTATTCCACTCTAGCCTACCCCCTAAAGATCGGTCGGAGCGTCGTAGAGCTTCGGCAAACCCATTGCCTTAGCGTAGCGCTTGAGCTTGGCTCAAGGGGATGGAAAGTGGCTAAGTTGGAGGAGGAAGAAGATGAATGAAGTGAATGGAAAAGCCTGCTCCCGTCAGTTTTCAAACGAGTGAAAACATTCAGGAGCTGTAACACTGGATGAGACGCTCCCCCTTCGAAAGATTTCGAAAATGGGCGAAAAGGGGGGCCAGTCGACCTGGATTGGGGAGGCGACCTAGCCTCGGTCGGCCGACCGGCTTTCGGTCTGGCTCGGGTGCAGTCTCTTTAGGAAAGTTGGTGTACTTAGCCCATAGATTATTTTTATAAAATAAAATTTTACTCAAACGCTCATTTATTTATCGGTCGTAGCTAGACCACATTCAGGAAATCAGTCATCAAAGAATTTGAGGGCATCAACGTCCTGAAAAATAGGCATTTTTGGTTCTAGAAAGATTTTCAAGCGTTGCCCATTAACTTTTAAAACATTGCCATCATCGTCTTGTAGGGTGACAGCACCAAAATCGGAAGCATTAAGTATCGTGAAAGGGCCTTCCCATTTACTACAAAGTTTTCCATGCCCAAACAACTTCACACGAGAATTAAAGAGAAGCACCTTATTTCTGGTTTTAAACCGTTTCATCGTTATTCCCTTATCGTGCCATCTTTTAGTTCTATCCTTGTAAAGTTTTGAGCTATGGTAGACCTTTTTCCTCTATTCTTCTATTTTAGCCAGTTGCATTTGTCTTTTAATTCCGGCAGAATGAAGATCCATGTTCCAACGTTTTATTGCCCAATGGGCCTTATGTTCCAACTCTACGGGTAGATGACATGTCTTCCCGTAAACGAGCTGGTACGGGGTCATACCGATTGGAGTTTTAAAAGCAGTGCGCTATGCCCAAAGCGCATTACTGAATTTATGCTTCCAAGCCTTCCCTATGGCATCTACGGTCTTTTGCAAAATGCTTTTGATTTGCTTATTTGACGTTTCAGCCTAACCGCTAGTCTGAGGATGGTAAGGTGTGGCTATCCTATGGTCAACCCCTAAGCTTTTCAGTGCAAACTTAAAGCTTCGGTGGATAAAATGTGAGCTGCCATCACTAATCACAATCCTAGGGACGCCAAACCTAGGGAAAATTGTCTCTTGGAACATTTTCTTAGCGTGAGTTGAGTCTACCGCAGGACAAGGGAGTGCCTCGACCCATTTTGAGATGTAATCGACCGCTACTAGGGTGTACTCATAAGAGCCTGATTTAGGGAATGGGCCCATAAAATCAACCCCCCAAGCATCGAAAAGATCAATTTGTAAATTGCTTTTTTAAGGGCACATCATCTTGAGAATTAATGTTCCCAACTCTTTGACATCAAGCACAGCGTCTAACGAACTCCTTGGTGTCACTGTACATGGAAGGCCAAAAGAAACCATTTTGCTAAACCTTGGCATGAGTTCTAAAAGCACCATAATGATCCTCGTATGGTGATGAATGGCATTTTTTGAGGATCTTGTGTGTTTCACCTGTGGGTATGCATCTACGAAGAAATTCGTCGGCACAGATTCGATACAGGTAGGGCTCATCCCACAGATGAGTCCTACTGTCGCGGATCAGCTTATTCTTATCCTCCCCTGGTGGTACATACCCCGCTACCAAGTAGTTTACTATGTTAGTGTACCAAGGGTTGGCGGTTGAAACTGCAAGCAGGGTGTCATCCCGTAGGTAGTCATATATAGGCATGTTTGTGGTTTCCTTAACTTGCAATTGGGAAAGGTGGTCAGCCACAGAGTTTTCTACTCCTATCTTGTTCTTAATTTCTAGGTCAAATTCTTGGAGCATAAGGATCCAATGGATGAGTCAGGATTTCGCGTCTTTCTTGGTAAGAAGGTATTTTAGGGCCGCATGGTCCGTATAAACTATCACATTCGTTCCTACCAAGTAAGATCAGAACTTCTCTATCGCAAAGACTACGACTAGAAGTTCCTTCTCTGTGGTAGCATAATTGAGCTGCGGGACGATTAAGGTTTTGCTAGCATACGCAATGGCGTAATTCTTACACTGGTCTAAGACTGCTCCTAAGGCAAAATCGCTCGCATCACACATGATCTCAAAGGGCAACTTCCAATCAGGTGGCTGAATAACGGGCGCGGAGACTAGAGATTGCTTTAAGGTTTTGAAAGCAACGAGGCAATCTTCGTCAAAGGTGGAAGGAGCTTCTTTCGCCAGCAAGTTAGTTAAGGGACGAGCGACTAGGGAAAAGTCTTTTATAAATCTTCTATAGAAACCCGCGTGACCCAAGAAGTTACGAATTCCCTTAATGTTTATTGGTGGCGATAACCTCTCGATTACCTCGACCTTGGCTCTATCTACCTATATCCCTTGTTCAGAAACGAGATGGCCAAGGACAATTCCTTCTCTCACCGTCAAGTGGCATTTTTCCTAGTTTAAAACTAAGTCCACTTCTCGGCATCTTTTTACGACCCTCTCTAAGTTTTACAAACAGTCGTCAAACGAGGTCCCATAGATAGAGAAGTCATTCGTGAGAACTTCCATGATCTTTTCGATCATGTCAAAAAACATGGCCATCATGCACCTTTGGAAGGATGCAGGGGCATTGCAAACCCTAACAACAATAGGCGAAAGTGCCATAAGTGCATGTGAAGGTAGTCTTACTCTGGTCATCAAGATGGATGGGAATTTGATGATAACCAGAGTAGCCACCCAGATAGCAAAAAAATGAGTAGTTGGCCAAATGTTCTAGCATTTCGTCTATGAAAGGTAGGGAGGAATGATCTTTCCAAGTGGCTTTATTGAGCTTACGATAGTCAACGCACATACGCCATCCAGTGACAGTGCGTTGCGGGATGAGTTCGTCTCTCTCATTTTGCACTACCGTCATGCCGCCTTTTTTGGGAACAACTTGAACAGGGCTAACCCACTCGCTATCGAATACAGGGTAAATTATCCCGGCATGAAGGAGTTTCAAAACTTCCTTCTTCACCACTTCTCTCATCGCATTGTTAAGCCTACGCTGGTGCTCCAGCGTGGGTTTATGATCCGTTTCCATTAGGATGCGATGAGTGCACAGACTCGGGCTTATCCCCTTGAGGTCTTTAAGTGAATAACCTAAGACCGAGTTGTACTTCTCTAAAGTGGCGACAAGCCGATGGCATTCATCCTCAGTCAGCAAATCCTGATGATAGCCGACCTGTTTCTGTTGTTGTTTAGGAAGACGTGCTTAAGCCCAGGAGGGAGAGGTTTTAGATCGATAGGTGAGAAGGAGGTTCCTTAGTCCTATTTAGCTGGAAATATTCATTTGAATTTTCCTCTTGAACAAAATATGGAACATCTTCCTCCAGATTATGAGGGTAGACTGTCTCGAAGAGAGCAGTAGTACATAGCCTCTTTTAACTGATCCGGCAGTGGCTCGGCTTCTATAGGATGATTGATGGATCGCGCGAAGCTCACTAAGAGGTGTTTGTTGCCGACTGTCAAGCCGACATATTCTCCCCTTTCCATGTTTCGGACTAACTCCCTTACGAGCTGCCCGATCAGGATGCGAGAGTGATACGGGTCAGGGACATCAAAGACATGGAAATCTAGCATGATGCTATGGTCATCTATGGTCACCTCGACACCTCTGAGGATTCCCTCAGCTTGTGTGATATGTCCGGGCAGCCATCTGACTTGCTTTTGAGAAGGAGAAGGGGCATGATCCAAAGGGATCCTTGATGCCACCGATTTTGACAAGCAGTTAATACCCAGGCTAGGATCATAGGGAACACTTCTAAAATCTAAGCCATGGGCTTTCATTGAGCAAAACTTTTTGAAAGGAAACAGCGTAACTATCTCCCTTGAGTCCTCTATTTCATCGGTTATCTCTCTACTCAAAATGGCAGTAAGAGTCAAAAGGTTTTCCTGTTGTGTCAGGATCTTCTCATGAATCGGGACATTTGGCTTAAGCCTTCGAAATTACGGACTTTCTATTGGCAGGGTAGAAGCATTGCCAAAATCGTTGAGAATTTCCTCTTCGAAGGCGTAAGATGTCAAGAATGGGATAAGTTCGTTTACCGGTTCAGGATCTTGGACACAAGGAAATGTGGCTTCAGGAGTTTCTTTGATTCTAGAAGAATCGGAGGGGTCGAAAGGTTTGACTCGGTAGGGTTGTCTAAAGTTTGGGGATTACCCGAAGGTTCAAACTCTAGGTCCGAAAGTTCGTCAAAGGCGTCAATGAAGGGAGCATTGCCTTTCAATTTGCCCAGGATTTCTTTCCCGTCATTAACGGTCTTGTAAACAAAGGATCCTCCGGAAACTATGTTCAATAACGTGGCACTCGTCGGGTTCAACCCCTCGATAAAGTGTTGCATGAGCATGGGCTCAGGAATAAACAAGTCAGGTCCCGAACTGGCCAACTGGGTAAATCGCACCAAGGCTGCACCCATGGTTTCACTCTCAGACTGACGGAAGTTCAAGACTTCCTTTCCCAATTCTACGATTTTTGGGAGAGGAAAAAACGCGAAGCAAAATTTCACCTGGAGAGCTTCCCAACTACCATTAAGGGTTTCCTATGGTCAATTTGAACCATGATTTGGCTGATCCCGTAAGGGAGAGTGGAAACAATTTCCATTTCAGCGTTTGTTGAGCCATTTTTTGAATTTCAATGATCGAACAGAGTTGATCAAATTCACGAAGATGACTATAAGGGTTCTCTACTTCTGATTCGGAAAAGGATTTCTCTCGGACCATAGAAATGAGGCCTGGCCGGAACTAAAAGCTAGGTGTATGGATAAGATGGGATGATGGTGGAGGCTCTAAGTACTTGGCCTTAAGAGCCGAAAACTGATAGATAGACGTGTTGTCCATATGAAGGTACACGGACAAGCAAGGTCCGAAACTAGAACACTATCATTCCCCGCAACGGCGTCAGAAAGCTTGTTGGCGATTCTTATGCCTATTGGAATTAATCCGCAAGCGCACGGATATCGCAGTAGCTTTCACCCTGGAGTATTCCAAAGGTATCAATTTCCCACGAAGAGCGAGAAGAGTCTAGTTTCTAGTCTTGACTTGGCCGAATGGATATGGTGGAATGACGAAAGGGGTAAGATATTTCGGGTCGAGAGGTTCTACTAAAGGTTCACACTAGTAAAAGTTACAAGGATAATCCACACACAATTTCTACTAAGCAGTTAGTCATGATTTGTATCCATGAGACTGTCGAGTGAAGTGGTCGAGCTATCAACAAGGGTGGCGCGAATCTCGCCTTGAGCTTAACTGGTATCATGTGGCAAAGGGATCGGTATGTCAGTGTATCAAGGTTCAGCCGAATATTGATTTTGTGCATTCGGGGGTCAATACGTACTGCTAGGTGTCGCTATTGATCAGTGGATCAGAAACGGGTTTTCGGATCCACGGCTGATTTGCATTGAACCTAACGGGTCACACACTTAACTGTTTAACGGGTTTATGTGTGGATGTGATCCGCGTAGGTAATGGAACCCTAGCGGGCCGAAGCCCACTACCGTGTCTATATAAGGGGAGGCGCGGGGGCGACTGTTGGCGATTCTTATACCTATTAGAATTAATCCGCAAGCGCACGGATATCGCAGTAGATTTCCCACGAAGAACGAGAAGAGTCTAGTTTCTAGTATTGACTTGGCCGGATGGATATGGTGGAATGCCGAAAGTGGGGGTAAGATATTTCGGGTTGAGAGGTTCTACTAAAGGTTCACACTAGTAAAAGTTACAAGGATAATCCACACACAATTTCTACTTTGTATCGGAGCTCAGTCGATTCACTATCACCGCTATCAGTTAAGAACACCGAATGGTTATGATCACCCTCGATTGGGCTCGACTGGGCTGATACTAACGGGGCGGATTCCACAAACTATCTACCGCGAAAATAGCAGGGCTGTCACCACCTACTACTTACCGCTCAGCCATTGAAACAGGTGTCTACCGGGTACTAACTAGTCTAGACACCACGTCTATTCCTAGCAGTACTACGTACCGAGGACGTCACTTGATACGCACTCCCACTAAACTTGGCACTAATATCTATCGTGTCACCCAAGCACGGAGATTTAGCACTCACGATCTAGCACGAGCCTAATACTAACAGAGAAATAATGTATACGAAATAAACTTGCTTTGTAAATAAAGGATGGGACTAAGTGTTACCGATGGAAGATGAAGCAGAACTCACACCCGAGTTCGGCTCCAGAGCTCTAGTGGAGGGATGTCGACACACCGGCTTCTCCTCAGCACTAACTCTCCTCTCTCACCTACTCTACTTGATAAATGGGCTGCGTAACGCTGCTTTGTGTTCTTCCCGCACTTCTCCGTGCCCTACAAATGAGGAGAGGGGCTCCTTTTATAGTGCACTGCAGAGAGTGAGGGTGTGCCACGTGTAGGGACACGTGTGCTCTTCTCCCCAGCCAAAGGAGTACCCAAGGGAGCATCCAAGGCGGTCGGCCGACCAAGTCGGTCGATCCCAGCCATTGGTTTCGCATGGTGATTCCATCCAAATTTGAACCTCCAATTCCAACCACAGAAAATAAGAAAAATCAAATACCAAGCATTGTCAGGAACATAAATCTTAAAGTTTGGGGCTCGATATTCACCTCATAGCTCTCAAACCAGGAAACCAGTTACCTTGCAAATTTTATCATTGATGGGTACAAAAGTCACGCATCATTTCCAAGTGGAATCACCACAAAATAATTTTCTAGATTTTTATAAAAAGCAAACACTGACTGTTGCACGGAGGAAAGTTTCATGATAGATTCACAACAAGTCAAGAACTTGATCTCTTACCTCTCATATGGTTGCAAAGAGTGTGTAAGATCATATTGGCAACCTCAAGACATCATAGACCATCAAACCAACAATAAATCACCAAGATTCACCTCCAAACAAGAACTTCAAAAAGAAAAACGAAAGCAAGAAGAAATAGTTGCAAATCAACCAAGATGTTTATGGAGAAGAAGTATTTCATTACATAGAAGTTGAGGGATTACAAGCACTCTAAGTGCCACCCAAACACACCCAACTCACGCTCTCTATTTTTGAAATTTTCAACTGCAAGGGGATGAGGAGGAGGTGCTCCCCTCCCACTCTGTTTATAGCCCAAGGGTGAGATGCCCTAAACCCTAGAACCCATCTACACCCTTCATTTGAGGATAAGTGGTGTACAACAGACGCACTAAACAAGACACTCCCACAGAGGAATATTCTCCACATATTCCTTCGGAAAATACCGTCACAATTTCCTCGGTCGACAGCCCATGTCTGGGCCCATCGGTCAGATCAACTTCGCCACCCAAAAACCAATGTGCCAGCCTCTAGCTGTCCCAGACTCCTTGCAATGGCGAAGCTTCTCGAGTACACCACTTCATGTGACCGCCAGATCATCGAATCCGGTTGGCTGCATGCCTCCTGACACACCAGTCACGTACCCGCCGATACCTATGTCACAGAGGCGAAGACACAAAAAAACAACACATTTTACCTCTCCTGCAAGGTTAGTCCATTATACGATCATCAACATTGAATCTCGTGCTCAAAACCGAAAACATTGTACCAAAATGCACTTAGCATGACCGGACAGTCTGAGACTAATCCAAAATCTCAGGAAAATGCAACAATGCGTCAACAAGACAACTTCAAATCTGCTTCCAATTCATCTGTGTCATATATATTCATCATCACCTAAGGGGACCCTCCAAATGGGTCTCAACACCAACAAAGAAGAAATCGACCAAACCAACAAGTGCATTATTCACCAATAAATCACCCAAATTAAGATCGACAATAAATTGAAGGCAAGGCAAATGAAATAAGACCAAAGATTAATGTAAGCTTAATGATTAAGAGAGAATCATTACATTGCAATGACTAGGGATGATCATCACAAACCCATTCAAGCATACCTTAGGGTTCTTGTGATTTAGCTAAGCCTATCTCCCTCCAAGCCTTCTCCCAAAATCTTTTAAGAAACCCTAACCACCATGAAACCTATTTGTATTAATAGTTGAAAAAAGTCCATTTTAGGTACCCAAACTATCACGAAGGTCCAACAAACCACCTAAAATATGATTTGGTCTACTTTCCCCCCTGAACTTTCAAAACCGGCTCAAAACACATCACAATCCGGTTTTGCTCGGTGGTTTTGCTGATGTGGCACCATGTCAGGGTTGTTTTGCTGATATGGCGGCCAGGTAAAGGTGGTTTTGCTGATTTGGCGGCCACATGTTTCTTTTTATTTATTTCCTTTTTCTTTTCCATTTTCTTTTATCTCTCCTCTCTCTCTCTCCTCCCCATCCGAGCCACCCCCAGCCGCCGCCCTTGCTAGAGCCGCCCCCAGCGCCGCCCCCCAGCGCCGCCCTTGCCGGAGCCGCCCCCAGCGCGGTGGTTTTGCTGATGTGGCACCACGTCAGGGTTGTTTTGCTGATTTGGCGGCCAGGTAAAGGTGGTTTTGCTGATTTGGCGGCCACATGTTTCTTTTTATTTATTTCCTTTTTTCTTTTCCATTTTCTTTTATCTCTCCTCTCTCTCTCCATTCTCTCTCTCGTTCGTCCCCATCCGAAGGGGAGGAGGATGACGGGTGGGGCCCACCTGTCTGTGACCCAGAGCAGGGGAGGCGGCGGGAGCGGCTCGGGCGGCGGGATTCCGGTGACGGCGGCGACTCTCCGGCGGGGGCAAGTGAGGGTAAATGGAGAGGGAGCCCTGGGGGTCTCGGGGGAGGGGTCAGAGGTGCAAGGGGAGCTTCGGTGATGGCCGGCGGTGGCTCGGGGGCGGAGGAAGGCGACGGCTTGCGGCGGTGAGGCTCACCGGCGATGAAGGGTTGGTGTAACTGCTCCGGAGGGCTACGGTGGGGTTAGGGGAGGGTGGTGGTGGTGCGAATTGGGGTCGGGGAGGGCTAAGGAGGCACTGCGCCGTTGAGGTGGATCGGTGGGGGGCGGCTCCAGCGGCGGCGCTGGGGGGCGGCTCCGGCAAGGGCGGCGGCTCGGATGGGGGGCGGCGCGGGGTGGGGAGGAAATAGAGAGAGAGTGGAGAGAGAGAGAGAAAGGAGAGATAAAAGAAAAGGGAAAAAAAGGAAATAAATAAAAAGAAACATGTGGCCGCCAAATCAGCAAAACCACCTTTACCTGGCCGCCAAATCAGCAAAACAACCCTGACGTGGCGCCAAATCAGCAAAACAACCCTGACGTGGCGCCACATCAGCAAAACCACCGAGCAAAACCGGATTGTGATGTGTTTTGAGCCGGTTTTGAAAGTTCAGGGGGGGAAGTAGACCAAATCATAGTTTAGGTGGTTTGTTGGACCTTCGTGATAGTTTGGGTACCTAAAATGGACTTTTTCCTTAATAGTTCAACTAGCCACCTTAGCGATTTGCTCCATTTACACATAGGCTCCCCCAAAAACCATATATATTTGGTAGGTTCACCCAAAAATCATATACATTTGGTTCTCTCTCACACAAGGGACAGTTCTCAAAGAGGTGCATCAACGATGACTCGTTTCAATCCAGCTTGCTCTCCAATATAACAACAGCCTAAACAACATTCCCTATTGGACTTGGTTTCTCCAAAATCAACGTCCTTAGCTTCATCGACCACCAAGCCTAACTATGAACCCAGCTCCCTTTAGTCCGCTTCTTCTTGTGTACCCAAAGCCATTTTGTTGATGACTGGGAGACAGGCTCCACGGGTCGAGCTTACTTAGTTGGTGCGAGGTCCAACCACGATCGTTCTCCTTGCGCTACGCTCGAACGTCCAAGGGGAGGCCGGGAGGTAGCTAGAGCTAAGAGACAGAGGCACATTGATTTTTATCCCGGTTTGGCCCTCCACTTCCGAATAATAGCCCTACGTTCGGTCTTTGTTTCTTATTGAGTTTAAAGTGAGTACAAAGGGGGAGACCAAGCTTGTAAAGGCTCAGGCTCGAGTACAATAAGTGCTCTAGGCACTAAATGTGTGTTCCTACCTACATGAGGGGAAGAACTCCCTCTTACAACTATCACCTCCTAGCTAGTGCTTGTGCGCTAGTTCTACTGGAGTCCTCTTGCGGTGAGTCTGTTTGGAAGTAGGTAAAATTGGATCTGGTAGAGATGGTTGTTGGCTTCACCGTCGGCTCCCTTTATAGGCAGTCCGCTCATGCACTATAGGACTCGTCAGTTCACGAGGGCACACGGGTACCTATTGGTCAATAGTAACCTAAATCTGGTCCGCTGGGTTCTTCACACCGTCCGCTAAGTAATTGTGAGTGTCCATCAGTTCATGACGGGGCCCCACGCCTTTCCGGTGTCAACTGGTGCAGACACTGACTCATGAGTGGAAGGCATCTTCTGCTGGTGGCTATGGCAGGCATGTCTTGGTGTTAGGGTTGAGTTGACTCGAGGCCTCAACTTTGCGGTGCCTCGTATGCGATGAAATAGAGTGCACTCAGGGGAGTGTGCCTCGAGCTTCGTAAGCTCGAGCTGGGGCTTAGGAGGCTCAAGCTTGAGTTATGGGAGTTCGATCACGAGTCTGGGCAGCTCACGGGGGCCCCTCCTAGGCCGTTTATCTGAATAGGCCACGCTCGCTCATGGGCCGTCTGACTGGAGTGCAATGCTCGATCACTTGGATCATGATCGCCCTTCCACATCGTTGATCCACTTAGGTCATCCACGCAGAATTAGGCAGTCAAATGATTCATCGGCTTAAATATATTATAACTACCCAATGTTAGTCTACAAGCACATACACTGTCTGAACTCTCGAGATATGAAATGAATGTCAAGTGCGTTACAAAGTGAGACCATGGTCTTATCTTTTTAGCTTAAATTAAATTTAATTAAATGATCTTTTATTTTTTACAAACCAAACGATGCAGTATTTTTGTGTGGTTTTAAATAGTTCTTCTTATAATTACTAAAATGTTTTTTTATATTTTTTTAGACTCGTCAAAACCTCTTTCGAGGGATTACAACTTTTCAGATTAAAACTTTCAACACCTTTAAGCTAAAAGAACAAGGCCTATAAGCAACCAAATACTAACATAACAGTAACATAAATAATTTTTTATAAGTTCATTTGCTACTCAAACGAAAAGGTTGTGCAAATAGAAATGCATTACGAAATTCTCTTCAAAAGCTATACATGCAGACAAAAAAAAAATCATCCGAGCAACTGAAGGTCGCAATATTTTTTTCAAAGTTTGTTGTCAACGATTTTTCTAGTTTGCTACAGTTTCAACTGTCCAGTCTGGAGGACAGTTAGGCCTTATTTGTTTGAGTTGAAATGTGTTGAAAACTTTAATATGAAAAAGTTGTGACATCTCGAAAGATGTCTTAAAGATTAAAAATTATGAAAAAATATTTTACGAACACTATGAAGAACTATTTAAAACCTCACAAAAATGACTACAAAGTATTATATCATTTGGCTTATAGAAAAATAATAAATTTTAATTTAATTTAATTTAATTTAAGCTGAAACAAACAAGGCCTTAATGGACGATGGTCACATAGATGGATTTTTTTTTGTTTACACAGCAAGTTTCATGTTTTCTCAAAGATACAGTCACATCGTGCTTTTTTGAAATTTTGACTAAATGTAGGACCATTAGATTTAGAAAACTATTTGAAAATTTCGAGATTTAGGCTTTGACATTCATATATTTGGGATTTTATGAAAATCAAAGAAATATTTGTCTAAGAAATGTTTTAAAGATAATACCAAATCTCCTTTGATTTCAGAAAGTTTGGATTCTAAACCCCGCCGACGGAAATGGCGCGGCCAAAAGGGTTAGATCTGAAAATACTTTTTTCGAGGGGTTAATATTAAAATATTTTTTAAAAAAGGGTTAAAAAATAAATTTTTTTCTAGATTTTGTAAGCTCTTGAATTACAAATTTGATTTTGTGCAATTCACATTTTAAAAACATTTGGACATGACGTGCAATTTGGGAAAACTTTTGAGTTTAGAAAGCTCGTTGTTTTAGAGATAAGATCAATTTTTTGTTTCTGGAAATGATGGAGTTCAAAACTCCATTAATTGCAATATTTATTATGCACGAATTTTTCTAGAAAAAAATCCCATCTTTCCAAAAATTATCCAAAAACCTTTCTCTTCTGTCTTTTTCCTTCATCTTTTCTCTCCCCGCGCAGCAACCCCTCTTAGGCTGGTGCAGTATGCCTTGTACATTTCAGCTTAGCGTTTTACTGTAGGAAAATTTGAGAGTTTTTAAAAAGAGGTTGAAATATTGTGAAAGAATAATTAAAAATAGTTTTAGAATATTTTAGAGTACTACTAAAAACTTGAGAAAAATCATTACAAATTATTACACTAAATATGCTATATAAAAGGATAAATTTTGCCACAGTAAAATGCTACGCCACGCTAAGAGCATCCCCAGCAATAATTAAAAAATAGTTTTAGGATCTTTAAGAGGACTACTACAAGCCACAAAAAAATCGTTACAAATTATTGCACTACATAGGCTATATAAAAAAGATAATTTTTGCTACAGTAAAATGCTACGCCACGCTAAGCTGAAAAGAACAAGGCCTACATCTCTGACTCCAATCTCCATCGCACCCCGTTCACCCTCTCTCTCTCAGACACGTAGGCCCACCACCTCTCCGTTTCCTTCCTTTCTCACAATTTTCTGACAAATACACGCAATCTGTTTCCCAACGAGAATAACGAGAATTTTGGAGTACGTAATCATCGCACAGAAGCGACATTCATAAGCACACACGAACTCGCGGTCTCGCCGAACCAACGAGCTATCGCTCTGGGAGTGCCAGCCCAGCACTCAGCACACAGCACTCCTTCAACGGCTCGACGCTTCCCTCTTCTTCCCTCCGCCTCGTTTCAAACCCTAGAAGCACCTCCTCCTCCCAAAACCCTAACCCTAGCCCCGCCAATTCACTCCCTCCCTGCCCGGGGCACCGCCTCCACAGTGTCTGCCTCGTCGTCCGCTCCCCGCCCCACCTCGCGCAGCCCGCAGCGCTGCCCTCGACCAACTTCCCGGCTTCGAAGGTCTCGCCGGCGTCACACGGGCCTTCCTCCACACCAGAGCCGGTGCCTGCCGCGGCTTCCCGAGCGGCGGGGGCTGCACCTGCGCCCAGCCCCGCCATTCCTGACCCTCACGACGTAGGGTTTGGGTGTTCTTTACGTGGGCTCGCGTGTGTGGGTGAGCTTGGAGGTGTTGGTGCGGAGGGGCTGGGTGGGGAGATGAAGTGGCGGCCATGAGTCGGCTCTCGTTCAGGCCACGACCGCTAGATATCCACAAGAAACTCCCCATCCTAAAGTCAGCGCGGGAATTTGAGGACGATGAGCCCACATTAGCGCTCCGGGCTCCCCCACCTCTTCTGCGCCACTTTGCGCCTGAGCCTGCAGCTGATGGAGAGGTAATGCGTGATCAGAAAAGAACGGATTTTTTTCTTCTAATTCTGGTGTAATGGAGCCTTCACTCATCAATAATTTGCTTCCGGACCATTCTATTATGCTCTGAAACCTTTATTATTTCTATAAACGCAAAGCTAAGCTTTATAAGCTGCCAAATCCGTCCTGCTTCTATATCCCATAGAATCTGTCCCTTGGCCCGCGGGTCTAAGAGAAGGTCCGAAAGCCAACCCAGGCAACAGTAAAGCTTCAGCTTCTCCATAAAGGTGACGTTAAGATTAAGAGTTAATAAGGCCTCGAATAAGTGTGTTATTTTGACCTCGATAAGATCGTCTTGCTGATAATATATGCTTAAGAACACTTTTGGCTTGCTTACCAATCATAGTAGTTGGCTAATTGGATATTCATCTTGAATCTAGTTTATAAAATTCTATTCAGAGTTATAAGATCTATTATTTATCACAAGAATGCTAGAGGAGCCTGAGCTTAATAAATCTGAGAAATAAATAAAATAGTTGGTCAGCCCTGGTTTTAATTTCTGTTGATCACAAGGCAAACCTACTGGCTAGGACGAAATAGTCCTTAAGGAGTTCAGGCTGTACGTTACACTGCTAAGCTGGCATAAAATGAAACTCACTTGTTATAGTAAATCGTATGCTTTCAAAGTTTCCTTTTATGAGGTAAATGTTCATTTACTCCTGCGGATGATTTCATTCAGTACTTGACCAATTGATCTAACATTAAATAAGTGAGTACTGCTGGATGAGTGTGGCCCACATAGCAAATGCATGTGAGCTCATTCCACTTAAGTGAGAGCTTAGGTGAGTTGTTTGTAGATTTTCCGCACTCAGTTTGTGAGTTCATGTTAACCCAATCAGGCAAAGCGAGATAAAAAAACCCAAGTGCTTTCTGTGTTTACTATCTTATTCTTGCCAGATGCGAGAGGGCTTTTTACCATACAATGTGAAAAATGGAATCAAAGTTGGACCTTGCATTCACAGAAGTTCATGCTTGGTAGTGTGCAAATTGCCACATCTAAGTTGCTGGCCTTGTTCATGCTGGTTAGCTTTGGGTCAAGGAGATTTGTTATGATGGGACGCCTCGAGCATTTGGCCTGTGCCTTCTGGGGGCATACAGCAGGGTGATCTGGCCTACAGAGTGATTCAACTGATCTATTTGTGTTAACTAATCCATCATGAGAGCTTCTAGTATATGCTCTGAAATGCTTATTGAAGCAATCCATATTAACTCCTGGCTAATCCTTTTAAGTAAAGCGGGGTTGAAACTATAAAGCTAGTGTAAGTAGAGGAGCATTGGGCCTCAAGGTGTTATAGAATATTAGGTAAATTATCATCATATCTTGGATGCTTGGAGTTGCCCTCAGGAATTAGGTGTTGGTTTCAATACATAAGATACGTCTAATAACCAAAGTGTTATTTGCAAACCTCCCATTCCAGTTACCTGTATAGTGCTAATGCGAGCTGCATTATTTTATGGTATATCACTTGCATTTATTCCTACTTTTATCATTATTTTCTTATGGAACTCTTTGTGTAACAACACTTCATAGTCAACTAATAATGATTGATAGTAGAGTCTTCAACTCATGACTCATGAGGGGCTGTTATGCGGTTTAGAAGACATGATCATATCTATACTTTGCAGGCACAGCCCGCATCCAGCAAAAAGAATGCCCAAGAAATACCTACACCACAGTACGATGCTGTTGGTACATATGAAAGGGATTATACACGTACCTTTGCACAACCAACATCTTACATACGTGCAAGAGGAGGTTTATTTCTTGTTGCTTCAATGGTTGAAATTGAAATAGCAATTATATTATATTATCATCAATTATTTGTTATTTCTTAGATCAATTAATGGTTGCAGCCAGGGCTGAGATTGGTGAGTTTGTTGAGTATGACCTCGACAACGAAGACGAAGATTGGTTTGAAGCCTATAACAACGAGCAGAAAAATATCAACCCTGAAAAGTAAGTAAAAAGCAGATCTTGGTAAATTATTATATCATCCTATGTATGCATGCATTTTGGTTGTTATAACTACTTGCATAATGTGGAATAAGTTGGAGGTCTATATCTTTGAAGGGAAATGCTTATCTTCCCTAAACCATGTAAAATTGTATCAACCATCATGTTGGTTAAAAGTTTCTAATATTTTGTTACTTAAAAATGCACTTATTTATGTGCTCGTAAACTCATGCCAATAATTTACTATGTCATACTTGGCTACAGTTCTACTTGAATATTTTCTCTCTAATTTAGGAAAAAAGGTATGATAATGATAGCCTTTTTATATGGAACAATTAATTAGCAGGTATGATTTGCGTCTTTACTAGTTACATTTTACAGGCTGGAGGTCCTCCTATTCAAGTTGGAAAATTTGGACCACAAAGCACGAGAAAGGGCAGGCATCATAACACCCACCTTAGTAGGACCAATTCCAGTCATTTTGCAGCTTGATTCTGCTATGGAGGTAATTTTTTCAGAGGTGTTCATTGTCAGTCCTACTTTTGAAACCGTTAGTTGAGTTCATGAGTCAAATGCTTTTATAAACTGTTATGGAGGTAATTCAGATGAATCACATTTGAACACTCCATCAACTGCCATTTAAAGATTGCTATGGGTATAAAAAATGGAAAAAGTAACTGTGTCATTTATGGTATAGAAAAAGGAAAAAAAATGTTGATGTGGCACCCAGTAAGGTGACGGGGGGTACAAAAGGGTGTGATACCGAAAATTGGTTTTTTTGATTTTTTAAGGAAAATACTGAAGTTTATAAGCTATTTTTATTTTTTGATATGTATCCATTTATCCTGTTTAATGTTTTTTAAGAAAGAAAATATGTTTTTACTCTGATATATTTTTCTCTGTTGCCGTGCTGTGAGCTTCTATATATTATTTTGCCATATCAATTAATCATTTTCATTTGCTTTTCAGTGACATGTCAGCTTAGTTCTCTTTCTCTCAGCAGCTGTGTTATCTGTGTGAATATTGGCCAGCAAAAAGAGACTTGATTGAAACCTTCTTGAAAAATGTGGCCCTAATTAGAAAAGCTGCAAGATTTACGGTTTGGTTCATAATGTTCTAAGCAGGATGGAATAGGGCGTGGGTCCAAATTTTGAAAGTTGGGCTGCATTGGGTGTACATTAGAAATTTAGAACATAAGTATGTGTGACTGTGATCTAGCTGTAGTTAATGGAAGTGTAATTATTTCTTTTGCTTGTCCAATTCTTATCCTAGTTATTGCTAGGTCTTGTGTTATGTAAAATTTTCTTGCATGCCTGCAAGACCTAATAGGGTCAGCTGAAAGTAGCTGAAAATTCTAATCGGAAAAAGTTGTGACCTCTAGAGAGAGGCCTTGGAGAGCCCAAAAAATTATATAAAAAAATTATTTTAGGAACTATAAGAAGAATCGTTTAAAACCCCACAAAAATGACCATAAAGTATTGCATTGTTTGGCTTGTACAAAAATGACAAATTTTTAGCGTTAGCTTTTAATTTTAATATAAGCTAAAAAGAGCATGGCCAAAATTTCACAAGTTCAATGTGCCAATGTGTACTGTTAACCTGTCAATACTACAGTGAAAAATATCATTAGTTATTCTACTATTGCAGCCTTATGATATTTCTTTTTTGTAAACTCTGGGATAACTCATTACGCATTACTTGTCCCTTTCCCCAGTTTGCTGCACAAATTGGTTTGTTTATATACTTAATTTATCATCGTATAGGACAGAATTATGAGTAGTAGGTCATGTAGGTTATGGTTGTGGGTCCTGCTGTGTTGATCAACCTATTGAACATAGGAAGAAGCGAGGAGGTGTAAGTTTGGGAACTTTTCTTTATTTTGCTTCACTAATATAATAAAATGAACAGATCTTTAAACACAGGAATTACTAGAGAGAAAATAACCAATGAATAACATATCATACAAGAATGGAAACTAACCCTATGTCAGGCCCGGGGATCTTTCAGTAGCTATAAACCTGGTCCTAAAAGGAGTCTGTAACATATTACAACTGAAATACCAAGCTCTGGTAATACATTAAAACTGGACTGTGATTTTGGTTTAACAGGTAAACTGGAACTGGTCTGGCCTGGTCTGTTAAGTGAAGTGAGCTGGAGTAGGAAAAAACTGGGGTACACTTGATTGCTAGAGTCAAACACAACATTTGCCTTCATACTCTGGACTCTTGCCAATTGCTACATACACTATGATTTCTTGTAGTGACAAGGCAATGAATGCTACTTATTCTTGGATAGAATGCCATTCCTCATGTACGGTTTTGGAATGGAGATATTTTGAATAGAACGAATGACCGAAACGGATTCTGTGGAAATCTTCACCAAAAACATGCCCACCATGGATTCGTTAGACCCTTAACTAGGTTGAGTGATCGCCTCACCAAGCAAGTTATTTGACATGATTATATGAGAAACTTTCATGTTACAAAGGTTAATATTGAACTGTGGTGAACTGTCTGTCAAGGCTGCTGGTTGGACTACCAAACTGGTCATCCAAGGGCCGATGATTAGTCTGGTTTTTAAAAAGCACTATCTGGAGAATATGTTTGATTAGTTTGAGAAATCGCCAGTGCATCAGCACAATTTTCGCATGGCATGTATCATCCCTGAGGATAAGGAGATTGCTCTGCTATGCAAATTAAGATTAATCTACAAATATCTAAGTAAGGCGCTTCTGATGCTATTAAATGAATATATTAGATCATAATTAGCTATTTGTTTTCTGAAACCTACTGATTTAACAATCATGTAGCTTTGTCCTTTGGGATTTTCAAATCCATATATAATTAAATATTTATTCTTGAAAGGGAAGTCCTCTGCATTCTGTTGTTGAATTGTATATATTTATTCAAGAATTTTAAAGGAAGAACGTGGAGATTTGCTGCTACTATGTGTTGATTGAAATTGAAATTCACATATCTTTATTTTTTCTCTTTACAAAGGTGCTTCTTTATTCAGGCTTTACAGTACTTATCTGTCCGCTATGCTGTGTTCCAAGCTGTATATAACTACTGGAAATCAAAGGTATATTACATGTCTAGACATAGTTATGATTTTCTGTTCTCATCACTCATCAGTTGTCAATTTGTCATGTGCACCATTCTCATATTTTTTGCTTCCTTATGATTTGCATCTATCTTTTCTGGAGAACTCTTGCTACTCCCTCATTTTCTACTGGATAATCAGTTCTATATTTGAAAAACTCCATTAGAGATTGTCCTTTCTTTTTCTTTATTGAGAACATTTTATTTTCGTAATATGTTAATGTTATTCCTTGTAATTACCATTTTTTTACAGAGAGAAAGGTGGCAAAAGCCTATTTTGCGGCGTTTGCAGGTTAGTATGATTACTTGTGTCACCTTATCTAGACTGAGGTCTCACATCTTGTTGTGTTCTTTAGATTTTCAACACTTATGCCCATATCCTGTTGCTTCTATGTTACATGGAGTATCCTATATTCCCAGATTCAATATTTGGGGGTGTGTTTAGCATTGAGTGCTTTTTGTCATTTTGCTATTTTACTGTTTTTGGAAATGTTATCAAATCTGTTTTTTAGAGTTGTTAACCTATAGCACAGAAATATTTAACTGAAATTGGCAAAGACTTTTGTTACTACAAGTTCTGTTAAAAAACCGTAAACTGAAATCTCTTGAGTAGAATCCTTTATGCATCATCCCTTACATTCTTATTACACTCTTTAGTTGAGTAACCTAGAAGACAAAGTTCTACCACAAAGAAGTAACTAAAGGACATTTGCTTCTTGTTTACTTTTACCATTGTGTTTCTCTCTTCATTAACTTTGTCTGCTACAAGAATTTCATTAATTATGGCTGTGATCAAAAGACGGTTTAATATGTCCTTCAAAAACTGTCATTCTTGGAATTGTAATTCTGTTTATATTTTATCAACTAGATAAAGTAGAAAATATTCCATTTTTACTTTTGCCTTCTTGGCTACACAAATTTGGAATAACTGATTTTATTTTTGTGAAGCCTCCTCCACCGGTGAATGACACAAATCCATATAATGTGTTCAGA
This sequence comes from Raddia distichophylla, assembly GCA_005191435.1. NCBI lineage: Eukaryota > Viridiplantae > Streptophyta > Magnoliopsida > Poales > Poaceae > Raddia > Raddia distichophylla. The sequence continues at coordinate 1,382,014 of SPJY01012519.1, read as the reverse complement.
CCAAGAGAGAAGGCTTATCGTCTTCACACTAGGAGGGTGAGTAACTTAGTGATAGGAAACCAGCGATAATCTTGTAATACCTCCCTCTGGACAATTTAAGCTGTTAAGAAGGAATAGAAGCTTATAGGCAATATCTGCCTACTGCCATCTATTTTTAATGCATCCTTCTGTTTATTCTTTCTTTTTCAGATGCAAAGGCGAGAAAATAATGTCCAATCATTTGATAAACTCCGTCTGGTAAGCATAATGGCAATAGTTGTTTGTGTAGCAGATTTTAATTTTATCTTAGGAGTGTGCAGTTGTTTCGTTGTAATTGTGTAAGACCTAAGGACTTCATATATTTCAGTGACATGTTGTAGCTGCACAAGAGGCTCCAGCCTTCACCCATCCGCTCCTTGCCTGCTGCCTAGACCCTTCACACGTGGGTGGCTCCTGCCTATGCCCCTCTTGCTGGCTTTTTGCTTCTCCCTACCGAATCTGGTCGTTGAATTGGTGACTGTCCTCGTTCAGCCTCGCTAGGGACTGCGGGCGCTGGTGGCCCCTACCTCTGCCCCACCACTGGCTCCAGCCTTCACCCATCCGCTCCTTGCCTGCTGCTCTCCTCTCACTGACAGCGGTTTATGGTATCCATATCAGCAGCTGTAATCTGTAGGCCATTCTTGTTCTTAAGAGCGAAAAGCGAAAAAGGACCATTTCCAAAAACAATGAATTCCCCCTTTTATTGCCTTAGCTTCACATGCCTCTACATTTTTTTTTCTTTCTATTTGCAGGTTTTGGAGTTTTGTTGGCTTCGTCTTCTGTCAGATTCCTCTCTGTCCGTCATCTGCTTCTTTGTTGTTGTGTCCATCTTTTGGAGTCTCTCTTTAGGGTTTTATTCTTAGTCGCGTTGTCATGTCCACCCAAGTCTGCACTCACATACTCTAAGTCCATGTGTGCCGTGCGAGTTCTCTAGTAATTTCTTTCAATCCTCTCAGCTTTGCTATCTCCTTTCTTTTGCATATCTGCAGTCCCTGCCACCCTTCCTTCCGTGTTGCAATCTCTTGGATTTTTATCTGCATCACTATGCTTTTATCCTTTCGTCATGGCTATTTCTTATTGCATACATTTTGCTTCCCCCAGTAAGAGATAAAGAGTTTTGCCTTCATACTGGCTTTAGCATGTACTGTACATATACCAGGATCTGCCCTCTACATCAATACAAGTGCTATTCGTACAGATTTGACCATTTTATTATAGCTTTTGATGCTTTTCATCAACTAGTGGACAACTTAGTTGCTATGAATATTGTACCTTTAAATATCTGCCTTTTTTGCTGTTTGTTATGTTGTGTTGAATATTTCATCGTGTTGCTTATAGTGCCAATTTTGATTTATGCATAGCAACCATAGTGTTGCGTGCTTGATCTCAAGCGCACAACTTGAACAGATACGGCCCTTAGTGTAGGCTAAATGAGATGTTATCGAAGCTAGCGCGTAGGATGTTAATCGGAGCCACCACTTATGAGATTAGATCTCAATTTTACTTCATTGCTCGGATGACTGATAAACGATACAATACTCTCCTTTGATAGGGAGGACTAACATAAACGCTAAGAAAAGGCTCGGATCTATCTTAGATGCATCTGATCTAATCAGATCCCCCTAAATATAGTTAGCAAAATTGGAAAGATAACGACTCAACAATGCCATGAGCCCACATGCTACAGTATCATTTATTCCCCCTTTTCAAATCAAGCCTTGTCCTCAAGGTTGAAGACCAAGAAATCTCCCTGATGTAGACTCATGTGACGACGCCCGAGAATTTTACGTCGATGTTGAAGACGAAGCACGTCACCATTAGCATGAAGGAGCGTTGATCTTCATGGGGGTGATAGTCTTGATATCGTAGCAGCTTGAATGGTCGTTGTTCTTAGACCCTCTGACCAAAGTCGTATGATCTTGGTTGCTTAGGCCGACACCGTTTTTTGTGACGCTGATTGTGCAAGTAGTACAGCCACAAGCACTGGTATTCGTATCCATGGTGAGAGGATCGTCTGCTTCTGATACCAATTGTTATGTGCTTGATCTCAAGCACACAACGAGAACATTTACGGTCCTTAACACGAGCTAAACAAGATGTTATTAAAGCTAACGCCTAGGTTGTTAATCGAAGCCACTGTCTACGAGATTGGATCTCAAATTAATTCATTGCTTGGATGATTCATAAATGATACAAAACCTCCCTTTTATAGGGATGGCTAACTTGAACTCTAAGAAAGAAACCCTAACTAATCTTATCATTTATAGAAACTAATTCAATCTAGTCCCTAAATAATATCAGCTGCTACAGTACCCGCGCTACAGTATTCGCGTGTACTGTTCATCGGTCATGTTGGGCCTACGCATAACACATAGTTTCATACTTGCATTCGCACTACTGGCGGTATCATTGTATGGTATATACAAATTTGTTCATTTGCCATTTTTATGTTCAATGGTTTGTCAGATTATGCTTATATGATGATTTACTTGCATTTTGTATGCTTTCAAAACTTCCTGCAGGTCCGGCGTAATCTAGAGCAGTCCAAGGCACTAATGGATGCTTTGATTAAGGTACGCTCATGCATTGAATAATGTTGAGTCTGGCTTGAGAGAGTAACTACTAAATCATGTGCCTAATTGATTTCATCACAGAGGGAAGAGATTAAACGTGAGGCCATGGAGTGTGAGGTCCATCTTCGGCGCATTCAGATGAAATACAAGGTATAACACAACATATGCATCATGTGTTCTTTCTTGTAGCTGGATGCATTGTTGCTAATATACATCTATACTCTGTTTGCTAATACATTGTCACTTTTTTTGAGAGGGTACAAAGAAGGCGCATACAACTCACTCCTAACTCATAACCCCTAAACTAACACACACACACACGTGCGCCCTAACACACGCTAGAAACAACAACTGCCCCAAGGGACAGGAATTAGGCATCAAGGCACAAGCGTGTGTGTACCCCTACGACTCTACGAAAATCCTAGAAAAATGTGACACAAAGAGCCAAACCTGGGGTTTTAACTCTGGTGGGTAGCGTTGCCACTGTAGCCTCTACCACTAGACCAAAGCCTCGTCCGCAATACATTGTTACTTTTGACCATCATAGTTATACAAATAATTAGAAGAAATTATTAATTAATAGGGTCATTTTGGTCACATCTGATTAAAAAACTGACTACCTAGGTAAATGTGTTGGTCAAAAGTATTAGGAAAAATGGAAAAATGGGTCATGCATTGGGAAACAGAGAATGGCAAGTGTTTGTGAAGAAATAGTCAAATACAATGGTCAAAGCGACATGTATACTACTAGGGTGGTAGGCGCGCCCCGGCGCGCTGTAGTTAGATAACCACCAAACGCGAGTGTGGGATTCGAACGGAATTGCTGGTACTTAGCCATTATATGGGCGAAGCAGGTGAGGTACACCCTGATGTCATCGTCATGTGGAACAAACTAATGGACAACAGCAGGCGGAAGCAAAACCTTGGAAAAAGACGGATGGGGTGAGCTTCGAACTGTGCGGTGCGCCCTGGAAGCTATTGCTGCAAACCAACGTAGCAAGCATCCCGACGTGTTGAGACTTGCATGGGAAAAATTTCTTTATATATAAAGCATAATCGGACGGTTGGATGTGCACGACAGCGACAATCAGACGTTTGCGGTTCGGTCGGACGACCTGGGCACGCCACAAAGCGACACGCGAGGAAAGACAAGTGTCGCAAGGGCGTTTCCTGTCGTTAGCGCGTTGTATAGATAGATAGATAGATAGATAGGTAGATAGATGTATGTATAATTTTCGACGAGGTTCAAACCTGTAGACCATTAAAGTGCGGAGGCTAAAACTCAGAATTTTTTCGAACAAAGGATTAATGAGTACAATAATGTACGAAAACATTTGTTAACTTGTTTTTTGGGAATCATCAAAATTTTAGAAATGGCTACTCTTTTTTTGTTAATCATAAAAATTTTGGAAACGGCTAAATTTTTTTAATAAACTCATATAACAAAATTTCTTTTGTTCGCATTATTCTTAATGCATTTGTATAAAACTTATTTATCTTTAACGCTTAATTTTTTTTTAATGGGCGCTTATCATAAAACTATTGTTAAGACTCCATATTTTCAAGCTTTTTTTTATTTTTTGTTCTAATACCTAAATATTTTTATGACCCTTACCATAAAATCGTGACTCTATTTTGTAAAGGTTTGACCTTATTTTTCCCTAATAAAAGTTGGAACAAAAGAAAAGAATGTGTTGTTTTTTAATTGATTAGTAAAGGTTTGGTTTTAAAAAAACTTTTTAAGTTGACAGCAAAAATATAAAACAAAAAGAACTTTGATATCTATCCCACATACTTCAAATCTTTTTTAATCTCATTTCCATTTAACTGGCTTGGGAAATAACCCATTTGTTAATAGTAATTTTGGTATTATGAATATTGGAAATTTGAATTTAGATTTGAAATTTGAACTAATATTTTGAATTTTGAAAATTTGAAGTCTAATCTTGAATTTCGAAATTTGAACTCATATTTTGAATTTTGAAAATGTATTTTGAATTTTAAAATGTTGATACCATTTTGTATTTTGTATTTTAGAATATTAGATCACATTCAGAATTTTGGAATATTGAACTTGTTTTGAAATTTTAAATTGTATTTTGAATATCAGAAATTTGAACTCTGAATGACCTCTTGTGTTTTGACCATGCGCAAAAGGGTTATTTGCCTTTACCTAAAAAAGGGTTAGTTGCCATGTCGGTAAAATGTGAGACTTAAAAGAATTTAAAATAAGCAAAATGACAAGGAGATTGAAAAGAGATTTAAAAGAATTTAAAATATGCAGAATGGCAAAGTGGTGATGCGACAACATTGGGAATAGCATTTTAAAGTTTGTCATCTCGAGACTAGCAATTAGGTGAAGGCGATTAGTGAGTGGCAAATCGTCAATTTCCCCACGATTGTGACTTGTGAGCGTGGAAGGCTGCAAGCTTCTCCGCAGCCTAAAATGGTGAGGGCTTCTACACAGGGCGACTAAGGGGAGTGGATCTGGACCACATATTTCATCGCAACCGTTGGAGCCAGCCTGTTTTTGCCTTAAAAACAGTTTTAGCAGGTTGGAATTGATGGTTCCATGAAACGGACTGGACCACACGAATAGTTGTTTTTGAATTGTTCGTTTAGTTTTCTATGCTAATATATGGTTAGACCATCTGTGTTCTAGCTTTTAAATAGGATTTATTATTTGTACTAGTGAGAAATATGTATTTTTGCTATGCCCAGTAATCTGTATTTGTATTTATGCTTTACATTCAACTATAAATGGGTTTTTTTTATCCTCATAATAACAAGAATTGTCTTTTCTTGCACAGCATGAGGCACAACTTGTTGATGATGGGATCGCTTTATCAGGCCTCCAGCAAGTTTCCAGTAAGTTTGGATCAAGTGAAGATGATTACGCAGACTCGGATGATACAGCTACTGAGCAACCATATATACCACCAGTTGTTTTTCATCCTCGATTTCGTGATAGCAAGCTATCAGTCATACCGCCTGTGCGTTTAAAACGTGAGCGTGAACTAAAAAGACCTCAGCAGAATGGCTGGTTATTCAAAAGGGTATGCCACTTTCCAGCATTTTGTTTTTTGACATAAAATTGTGCCCTAATGGCGACCACTTCTCTATTCCCTTTGTTGCACTTGTACCACAGAATATCTTAATCAGTTATGGTTATATATGAGTGATGATAGAAGATTCCTGAAATGCAGGATCCTGAGGAGCCAGCAATGTTGTTCACAAGACCACTGGATCCTGATAAGTTGGAAATAGCTGGTATTAGGCCACCACCTGATCCACCTGTTGATAATGGTTCCACTGTGCCACCATTCCGGTGCCAAGGCAGGATTGGACGAGGAGGTCGCATCATCTTTGACCGTTGGAATCCTCTCCTTCAAGCCCCCCTTGGCCAGGAGGCATCCCATTTTGTACAATATAATCATAGACCCCCTTTGCCAGAAGGATGAAGCAATGCCTTTTTTTTTTGTGCGACATATATAGCTGATTCAGCTGGTGAGAGATGAATGGCTTCAGTAAGTCTCCATGAGCCAGTTGGCCCAAAGTTCTGCTCCTTTTCCCGTGCTAGGGGGTTTTTATGGCTTTAGTAAGTCTCCATGATTTTTATGCCCAAAGTTCTGGTTGAAAGAAGGTAAATCATGTTCCTTCATTTTGTGCTCAGCGAAAGATGAGAATGGGAGTCATGCATGGATTTCCTTTTCTGGGCCAACAATTGTTGTCAAATTTTGCAGGGCTCATCTTTTCACAGCAGGCAACAGGTGTACAGCTATTATGCTGTAGATAGAAAAGAGTAAGCCATTTATTCCCCCCCATTGTTTTTGCTGATCTTTGGCTTGTAGGCTATATATAGCTCAAGTATCTAATGTAATTTTTTTTAACTATTTATTGGAGGAGAAAATCTTTCTCATTGATATCTACGTGTTGCCCATTTTGTGCGCTGTTGTCCACTTGTATCTACGTGCGTGCGCTGTTATGTGCACTGTTGTCCACTTGGATCTACATGCTATTGCGTTCGCAAGGAATGAAAGAGGCTGATCGATGTTTATCTCACTAGGTAGTTCATGAAATATTACTTTTCTTCATTTGATTGATATGCATGCATGTTATTACTCTTTGTATACAATTTTGCACATTGGCTGATCATGTCTCATCCCGCTGGTTGTATAAACAGTATATCTAAGTTCATCTGTTGAGAGCTGCCCTTTACGGTAAATGGTAAGGTGGTTTGCTGTGGAGTCCACCAGTCCACCTGAGTTGATCCTTTTCTTCAGTTTATTTATTTATCTACTTTTCACAATCAATGTTCACACTTAGATGAACACATGCTTCTACTATATGCTCTGTTCTTATCTTATTTGACCTATACTTATTTGATTCATCTCCTCGAGGTAGCCACTTCGTTCAGTTTGTGTTTGAGAGCTTTTAAAGCTTTTAGGTATTTTTTTAATTAAACCAATGATAAGTAAATAGATAGATATGTCAAATAAGTCGGATAAGTTGACAAGAATAGACTCTTAGTCAATGATAAGATGTTGAGATAAGATTCTAAGATAAGCTCAAGGAATTCTTGTGGCAACCCAAAAAAAATTTGGGTGCATCTCTTGAAGACAATGCTGCATGCCTGCAGCTAAAGCAAAAGACCAAAGCTATTGGTCAGTAACATTAGCCACTGGCCCACTGGGTACATCGGAGCCTACACGTGTTTATAGCCAACTGCAAATTGCAACGGAGAACTTTCTCCGTCCGTTTTTTTTGTTTGATGTATTTAACTTTTTGATACGTTTTTGACCATTCGTCTTATTAAAAAATTTAATGCAAAGATATAAAAAAAATAAGTCATGTTTAAAGTACTTCTGTTGATAAAACAAATCACAACAAAATAAATAATATTTATAAAAAAAATTGAATAAGACGAATGGTTAAAGACAAATCAAAAAGTTAAAGGCATCAAACAAAAAAGAACAGAACGGAGGGAGTACTTTACAATTCATATGAGCCTGCTTGATTTGAAGTAAAAATTGAAGGAGTCTAATGAAAAAACAAAAAATGGAATCAGGTGTGTCAATGGCATTACGCTATAGGACGACATGTCATTCGCACATCAGTGAACACCCAAATTCAGGGTACACCCAATTTCGGGCAAGAGTAAATTGCACTGTTACCACTTAAAGTTGAATGGAAATTTCGCTTGGCCTCATAAACTTTAAAGTGTTTGCCGTAGTCTCTAGAAGTTGTCCCCGTTTGTATCATTCAGTAAAGCAACGTATTCAGTGCAAAAGAGTATTCAGTGCAAAAGTGCAAACATCAATCCTCGGCCCTTGGATCTCATCTCAACGGCCCAGCCCTAACCACCTCTCTCTGATTGATCTCATCCCAAATGCAAGAGATATATGCAAGTTAGATAATCAGGCTCTTGTGGATTAGGGAGATGATTAGGGCTGGGCCGTTGGGATGAGATCCAAGGGCCAAGGATTGATGTTTGCACTTTTGCACTGAATATGTTGCCTTCAGTAAATGCTTATTGGCAGTTAGTTGATCGTTAAATGCTGGTATGGTTGCTATGCGTGCATTTCTTTTACTGAGATGGCCTCCACATCTTTTCTCTACTTCTCAATCTAAAAGAACTCAACTTTCCAATTTTTTTTAGAAATCAACTTTTCCAAAAAAAAATGAATTTTAATATTAAAAAGTATATTTGATATTGAAGAAGTTTAATTTTGTATCTATGTATTCAAAATTCAATTTTTCACTTATGATAATTATAGGCATTCTCATTTCTATAAAAATTCAATTAAGTGAAAATTCAAATTTTATGTCAAGTTTTTTCCTTATTTCATTTTTTAAAAAAAATTGAAATCCATACTGATCTGTTAAATTTTAATATTCTAATTGATTTACTGTAAAATATCGCAAACCCAAATAATTTAGGAACTCCAAAAATGAATTGTTGATTTTTTTGGATTTTCAAGTATTTACTTTTAAATTAGATATTTTGATTTTCCCCTAATTTGATTTTTCATTTGAAATTTGAAATTTTTGAAAAATTGATTTTTCAAAATATTGCGAAGTTTATCTTTTCAAATTAAAGAGGGAAATGTGACGTGGAAGCCATCTCACTAAAAAAAGCAAAAAAAATTTAAACGCATAGATGCCATATTTGCGCTTGACGGTAGTTAACGCCTATGTAACTTTAAAGTGGTTAATAGTTTATCTAACAAATCTTGGATTGTGGTGCAAACGGAGACAACTTTGAAGAGATGCAGCGAACACTTTAAAATTTGGGGCAATTCCTTGTGTGCCACTAAAAAAATTTCCAATCCTCTGTATGTCATACTGTGTGTAAGACATGTGGGGTTGTCTGAGTGTATGACATGTGGGCCCAGTAGTATACAGGGTATTTTCATTTCTTTCAGTTTATACAGGGTATTTTCCCTTAAAATGTAGGGGGGCTAAGTGAGATTTTCATCCAACTTTAAGGGCCAACAATGTTTAGGTCAGATTAATCCGGGGTCAAATTGGTCGCAAAACAAAGAGGTTAAATTAGTTGTACAGATAAGGAAGAGTTCAGGCCTCATTCTCTTTATCTAATATAATTTAAACTTATCTAATTATCTTGACTTTACACCTATAAAGTTAAAGATAAGGTAAAGAGAACGACAGCTTGAAGCAAATTGAGTTTGTGTCAGTTTAGCTAGCCCATGTAGCCATAATAGTTGTAATAGGAATATATATGGTTGGTTGAATATGAAGAGTCTCAGCCAACTAGGTTAGAAGCCTGTATAAATACCCTACGCGTGTGGTGTGTAAAGGGCCCCGACCAAATCAATCAAATCTACATGTCCTTTACTTTTTTTGCTTTTATTGCATTGGCACAGTGCAGAGTGTCGACGGTTGGGATATCGGTCCCAAGTCAACTAAGGTTCTTGAGAAGGGGAGATAGAAGACACTGCCGAGCAAGGCAAACAGCAATCAACGAGCAACGAGCAGACACAGGGTTTTATCCTGGTTCAGGCCTCTCCGGGGAGATAACAACCCTACGTCCAGCACTTCTTTATATGAGAAAGGGATTACAAGGAGGAACTCGGAGAGATGAACAGGTCTCGACGAGATTCTGGGTGTACAAGAAGTAATATGCGATTTAGACTTCAAGTCGTGCTAATCTGGTCTCTCTACACGCCGTAGGGGCCTTGTTTATGTAGTGTCGAACAACCGACCTACCGAGGGATAATTGGGCCGGGCTGAGGACGTAACGGACTCGTAATGAACTCGTACACATGCCAAATACATCCTGAGGTAGATAAGGTATACTCCAATTCTTGGGGATCATGACGTCTGCTCCAATCCGGGAAGCTTCGTCCGTGTCTTCACGTAGCCGTGCAGAACTCTGTTCGAGTCGGACTCGAACATGAAGTCTTGGCCGCCACGCACCGTGCCATACAGAAGGCTGTTCGGCAGGATGCATATGGGCCCGATAGAGCCCTCTAGGGAGTTAGGCCCTACGAGGCTGTTCGATTAGGCCGTCAGGTAGTGGGCCATGGCAATGGGCCGTGATTTTATACCTGACAGCTAGCCCCCGAGACTCAAGTGGAATATCTCACTAGAGTGGGGTCTTCCTCTTGAGACTCCAAGTCACAAAGAGGGTAATTTTCCTGCTACAAAGACGTGCAACAGGTGACCGAATAGGTTACGGTTCAACCGAACAAGACTTGTTCGGGACCGAACAAACCTGCCTAGTGCCGAGCAACTCTGTTACGTCGAACAAGGAACCACATCTGTCCGAGCAGAGCACGCAGCCCTCAATACAGAAATCGTAAAAAATAACCGTTGGCAGACTACAACGGTAACTTTCGCTGCGCAGATAGAACGCGCAATCGTTTTCACTTAGCCGTTGCAGTAAAAACTAGCCGTTTTGTGGCAAAAAACCGTTGCAGAGCTGCTCGGACAAGGGCTATAAAAAGCACCCAAGCCGCCCGCGTCTCGCCACTTCCGTTCTTGCGCGCCTTTCCTTCCCAAGCCCTTTTCCAATTGTGCTAGCATCAAACAACTGCGAACCACCTCCAAAGCTGCTCGCCAATCATGGGGATTGCTATGGCCAAGTTCGCGTGCACTAGCATGACCGAGGAGGACCTGAAGACTTTAGAGGCAGAGGGGCACGTCGACGCCGGCAGCTGGAGGCTGCCCGGCGAGGAGGAGATGCCGAAGCCGCTCGAGGACGAGTTCGTCAACTTCGAGCTCTTCCCCATGTTTGGGCTGAGGTCTCCCGAAAGCGATTTCGTGGAGGCCCTCCTAAACATCAACGGGCTGGAGGTTGCTAATCTTAACCCCAACTCGTTCCTCCAGATGGCTGTCTTCGCACACCTGTGCGAGGGCAATCTGGGCGTTGATCCATCGGTGGGGCTGTTCCTCACTACGCAGTAACGAGGAGTAGCTCCACCGCTTCCGGGCTCGGGTGCTACTACCTCAAACTCCGGGCCACCGCCGACGGCGCGTCGTACCCTCGGCCACCACTGCTCGACTCGATGGGCGTGTGGTGGATGAGGTGGTTCTACACCAAGAGGAGCGGCGACAGCAAGCTCTTCTTCACCGGACAAGCTCCGGCGAAGGGAACGCAGGCGGCCGGAGCCGACCGGCGAGGAGTGGTATCTTACCCGGAAGATCGCCTTCCTTGTGGGCCTCGGGCTCACGGGCGGAGAGATCATCCAGGACTTCGTGGCGAACAGGTTCTGTCCGCTACGGAAAAGGTCCTACCCCTTCTATAAGATAGAAGACTGGGAGGACATCACCAGGGAAAGCACGGGTAAGTTCCTTAAACGCTCAACCTTTTTTGGTGATTCATCTGAACATGAACTAATAATGTCTTCTATTCGGGCAGTGAAACCGACAGACGCATGGGTGGCCGAGCAGGCCGACGCCATGCTGAAGGCCACCAGGAAGGACACTGAGGTGACCGGCGTGGTGGCCTACACATGCCTGAGGAACGTGCTCGTCCACTCATCAGAGGTAATTTACGCAAAACCCTCGTCTGAGTTGCTAGACTTACACAACTAAAGCATTCTCACACTCGCCTCCAAATACACAGGACGAGCAGCTGATCAACGGCGGGATCGTCGATGAGCTCTCAGAGTCCGATAAGGAGGGAGCGAAGAAGGGCAAGGCCAAGGTGGCCGAGAAGTCCAAGGTGATCGCTGAGCCGACACGGAGCTCGCCGCGCCGTAGCGGCCGCCAGCAACCTCCGAAGCCCCCTGCGGCGACGAAGCGTGCCGAGCAAGCCAAGCGCGCGAGCGGCCAGCCAAGGGGGGAACGCCCAAGCCCATCCCTTTTCTCTGAGCAAAGCGACGAGGAGGTACGGAACCTGACCCACTGGCTGAGGCGCTATACACAGGCTCACCCGGGCCATATGGAATGGCTGCAACAGATCGCCGAGCAAAGGAGGCTCGAGGAGGAGGTCGCGCGCAAGGAGACGCTCCTCGCGCTGCGCAAAAAGAGTGCTCAGCTCAGCAAGGAGCTGAGTTTGTCGCCGTAGGCGCCCGGAGACCAAGGCGAACAAGAAGCCGAGGATCTACCGAGCAAGAGGCGCAAGCTCCGTTACGGAGTAAAGAAGGTCAAGCTTCCCGCAGCAGGTATGTAATGGCGAGACTCTCCCCCTTACATTCTACCGAACCGCTTAGGACCTAACGCATTTCTTTTTCATCAGCTGCCCAGGAGGAGATCGCCACCGATGACGTGGACGCGGCGATCGAGCGGTCTTTGCTGCCCGAGCACCTACACGGTGCGTCGCGGGAAACGAGATTGGCTGCCCTCAAGGACAAGCTGGCGGCGTGGGCTGCGCTCCCGCCGGGCTCTACCGACCAGATCGACGTGTTGAAGGGCGCCGTGGAAGGGCTTGAAGCCGAGGAGGCGGGGCACGACACCACGAAGAGCGGGGCCAACGTGTTGGCTCTGCGGGCTGCCCGGGGCGGGACCGAGCAGGCGGTCCTGCCGGGCACTTCGTCGCAGGGGCAACTCGTCCCTGTGGCGACGGAGACCTCCGGCGAGCAGGGCGTGAGGCTTGACACCGGGGAGCAGGGAGATGGTTGCGAGCAAGGAGCGCAAGTCACCTTGTCCGCGGCCCCACCGATGTCCCTGAGCAGAGGGGCGCCGGTCTTGCCCGAGGTTACTTGGGCGGAGGAAGAAGAGGAGGTGCAGGAGCTCGGCGGCGACGAAGACGCGGCCGTCAGCCCTCCCAGGACTGAAAGTACCAGGGAGAGGAGGCGAGCCCCCAGGCGGGCGCACTCCGGCAGGAAGAAGTCGCAGCGTAGAGAACATCATGCTGCGGCCGTTCCGAGCAGCCTTGGCTTCGCAACCCAAGGTCTCGGGGAGCGCCTTCGCCACAACTTGAAGAACAGGCTTCAAGAGGTAAACCCAAACCAAAATTTGTCCATTTAGGTTACTAGCAACTCAATGTGACGGATTTGTCCTTCTCTCTCTCAGGTCTTGTGGGCGACTATGGAGGACCTCGAAGAAGGCGTCGTCATCGAGCGCAGCGCCATCTCCAGCAGCAGCATCGGGCAAGGGAGCTTGAGGGGGAGACCCTCGCCTCGGGCAAAAGTCGGAGCCGACTCAAGGCGAAGGTGAAGAAACTTAAAGCCCAACTGACCGAAGAGAGGCAGTCCTCTGCGGCCCTCCAGGAGAAGGTATCGAGCCTGTGGATCTCACAGGAAGAAGCCGACGAGCTTCGCGGGCTGGCCGCGAGGGCTCCCGGTACGGACGATGCTTGAAGAATTAAGTTTGCGAATTCAAGGACGTGCGTAGAGAGATAGAGCGACACCCGCATCCTGATCGACTTATTCCACAAACTGCTCGTTAACGTAAGCTAGGCGATTCCAGGGGTAACCGAATAAGAAAAGTGCCTCTGCCGCGGGGGGCTTTCCAGAGCAGGCTTTGCCAAGTGGTTGGGCTGAACACGGTAAGTGCCTCTACCGCGGGGGGCTTACGAGAGCAGACTTAGCCGCAGGATGGAAAGCCGTGTTACGCAACTCTGAGTTTAGAAACTTGCTGAAACTAGATGCGGGCAAGGAAAGCCTGAAGATCACGGAGCCAAGAGTTCGCAAGACCGAGCAGCCATCAAGTGTTACCAGAGAGAAAAATAGCCTGAGAAAGACAAGATGTGAAATGGGCCGCAGGGGGCCGCGAACATTCACTGTTTATTGGATTTAACTTTACATGGCAGCCCGAGAGATTTGGACGAATCAAGACGCGAAGTTTGACAAAAAGCGCGAAGCTAGGAAAACAACCGAAAGACCTACACAAAGAACTTACGAAGCTGGTCGATGTTCCAAGTGCTGGTCAGCTCTCTCTCGTCCTCCATTGCCAGGCGAACAGCCCCGGGCGAGCAGTAGAAAAGACCGTGAATGGGCCCTCCCATCTGGGAGTTAACTTGTTGGCATTGGACAGGTTCTGGACGCGGCGCAGAACGAGGTCGCCCACCTTCAAAGCTCTTGGTCAGACAGTTTTGGCAGCGTGCCGCCGAAGATCTTACTGGTAGCGCGCCATTCTGACTTGTGCCCGGTCGCGGGTGCCTTCGAGGAGATCGAGTTTGAGCAAGCGCTCTTGCTCCGAGTCAACAATGTTGACCGAGATCGTGCGAGGCGAGCCGAGTACCACCTCGGAGGGCAAGATGGCTTCTGCACCGTAGACCAATTGGAAAGAAGTTTCCCCGGTTGCCCGGTTGGCTGTGATGAGCACGGCACTGAGGACGGAAGGAACTTCGTCAAACACTAGGGGGAGCTAAGGCCCTATTTATAGGCGAAGGGGAAGCTTGCTGCGCCAAGGAGGAAGTGGATGAGCTCGTCGGCGAGATCTTTTACCGCAGTGGAGTAAATTGGGAATGGGGGCGCTTCGGGATGCTTTTGGCTCCTTTACACGTTGCTCTGACTTCTTCTTCAGGTATTGGATAGGATTGGCTACGGATAAGCACGGTGAAGGCGGTGGAGGTGACGAGGCCATGGGCCGGTGGAACGCTGGCCGCTAGACGTTAAAATTTGCCATATCGGCTGCAATCCTGGGAAGGTATACTAGCACCGACACATTCCCTAGGTCATCATCTCCATTTTTTCTTTAGGACTGGAATGATGAGGTCGACCATGGAGGGCGCTGGATAGGTTGCGGCGACAACGGGGGACCTTCGGCAGCGAAACTGCTGCGTGGCACGGCGAGTGCGGCGAGAGGAAGAAGACGGTGGAGGGACCGTCCGATCGCGACGCGTGCGGAAATGTCATTCGTCCGATTTGCTTAAACGAAAGGGTACGCACGTGCGCAGGATTGGGTTGGGCCGAGCCACTAGCCAGCGGGGCCCAACTGTTGGCGCAGCATACCAGCTGTCGACAGTCGACACGTGGCTGGGGAAAGGGTTTTCGAGGGAACTTCGGTACATGATTTTCCTTATTGGTTTTATATTCAGGAAACTTATTTAGGAGGTTAAAAATATTATCAGAGTTAGGAAAATACCTAGAAAATTCCTATGGGCTCAGAAAATTATGAAGAAATTTCCTAGAGCATAAAAATGCACATACTTCACTGTAATTCATTAAGGAAAATTTATTTAATCTTTTAGTGGTACTTAAAAATATGCCATGCTATGTAAAATTTATTTCAGTTTTGCTATTATTTTTAATGAACCTAGGGTACCAATATGCATAGAAAATGAGCGAAAATTTTTTATGCATATTTTATGCTTTTTAAATTTCAGGCTGTTACAATAGAAAATTAAAAGTATAAATGATGAACAATTTGAATTGGGGTTTCGAAAACTCGATCTTGTTGATCTAGCCAACACAAGAAGAACGAGATAGTTTCACACGAACGTGGAGAACTCAACTAAAAAAACGCAGAAGAGAAGCACCACTGGGGTCATATGTAATAGAAAAGCTAGGAGAAAGCTGCCGCCAACATAGCGGCCCACATGTACGAAACACTAGGTGTACACAACCTTTGGGCCAAAAAATACGAGACATGGTGTTAGATATATTTTGCCCGTCTTTGCAATTTGACTATTTTTTATGCTCCCTAAGGAATTTTGTAGTGGGACTAAAAGCGTTGGCAATTTTAGCTCCTAAGTTTTTTGTGGGGTGGTCGAGCGTCGAAAATGGAGCCCGTATGTGGTTTGGGCGTCCGTTTCAAGATGACCTGCTCTAGATGGACGAACCCAACTCGGCGACGACTTTGGCGTCCTGTTGGACTCAGCCCGGTTGCCGTGGGCTTCACGAACCGTAGAGTACGCTTGCTGGACTCCCATTGGTGAAGGCTCGAACGGTATCACATGATTATTCGTGCCATCTTTCCTCTTTCCAAGTGCTGATTTTGACATAGTCGAAGTAGCAGAAGTAGTGGATGCAGACTTGTTGTTGATGTCCTCGTCAAGTTTGATCTTCTTACATGGTTTATCATAATATTGTTAGATGGTATTGCTACACATCATTATTTCATGCAATGGTTAGATTCTAACTTCGTTCTATTGTGTTTTTTGGATTTAATGATCGGCCGGTAGCATGTTTACCTTTCGTTCTATTGGTTTGATTAACTTATTGATGAAACTAATAGTCAGTTTTGTTGAACGTTGTTTGCTCAGTGGTGTGACAAAGTGAGAGTGAAAACAAGAACTTCTTTATTGCTTTCAAAACTGTCAGTGTTGTACCGCGTAGGGCGCATTGCCCTTTTGTAGATAAACAAGGGGATAAAGGGGTCGTTCCATGTATGCACATAGCGGCAACCGATGCAATGGCAGATCCTTTCTCCATTTGACACACAGTAGTACGTACCAGCGGTTATCTTTGTTGCTTCAAAGTAATTTTGCCCACAAAATAATTGTTTCACAACGCTTCCCCCTGGCAAAATTACTTACGTAGATATGTCTTTAAAAACTCCTTTTGAAATCCCTCGTGGAAAAAACCGAACGAAGAAAATAACATCATTTCCATTTATGTTTTCTTTAATATATTATCATATGTCCCTTTCATTAAAAACTCCTTCAAAAAGTTCTTATGGAAAAAATGGGTGGAAAAAAGAGTGCATCCATACAAGCTTGTATTTCATATTGCCTCATTAAAAACCTTTATATAAGAAACGTTAAGGAAAACTCATATAGGAAAAATTGTGCAATATACATCTTAAGATTATTTAAATGGTTTATAGTTCAGTGACTTGCTCCCTCTAAACCTTGAAACTAGCTAGGGCTGACAATTTGTCTCGAAGCTCGCGAGCTGTTTATAGCTCACTCGGTTTTGGCTCGGCTCGTAGGCCAACGAGCCTGAGCTCGAGCTTTGTTGAGACCCTTGTCGAGAGTTCACTTGGGTAATGATGAATATATGTGACAAGGATGAATTTGAAATGATTTTGAAGTTATCTTGTTGAGACATTGTTGCATTTTGCTGAGATTTTCGATTAGTCACGGACTGTACGGTCGTGCTAAGTGTGCTTTAGCACGGTGTTTTCGGTTTTGATCATAGGATTCAATGTTGATCATCGTATGATGGGCTAATCAGTGTTATTTTTGTGCGTGTTCACCTCTGCGATACAGGTATCGATGGGTATATGGCTGACGCTTCGCGGGGACAGCTGAGGGCTGGTGCATCCGGAGGCGTGCAGGCGACAGGGTTCAATGATCTGGCGGTCACATTAGATGGTGTACTCGAGAAGCTTCGCCATGGCAAGGAGTTAGGTACAGCTGGAGGCTCGCGCGTCGGTTACATGGTGGCAAAGTTGATCTGACTGGTGAGCCTAGGCGTGGGCTGTCAACCGAGGAAATTGCGAGAATATTTTCTGAAGGAATATGTAGAGAATATTCCTTTGCGGGAGTGTGTTGTCTAGTTTGCGAGTTGTACACCACTCATCCTCAAATGAAGGGTGGAGATGGGCTCTATCTTTAGGTCATCTCACCCTTGGGCTATAAAAAAGGAGGGGAGCACCTCCTACTCATCCCCTTAAGAGCTGAAAATTTAAAAAATAGAGAGGGTGAGTTGGGTGTGTAAGTGTGGCACCTAGAGTGCTTGTGACCATACAAAGTGTGGTTTGTACCCTCAAATTCTATGCAATGAAATCCTTTTTCTCCATGAACATCTTGTGTTTATTGCTCCTATTTCTTCTTATTTTCGTTTTTCCTTTTGAAGCATTTATTTTGAGATGAACTTGCTTGATTTCTTATAGGTTCTTGATGGTCTATGATGCATCAAGGTTGTTAATATGATTTGGCACACTTTTTACAACCATACGAGAGGCAAGAGATCAAGTTTTTTACTTGATGCAAATCTGTCCAAAAACTTTCCTCCGCACACCAACCAGTGTTTGATTTTTTAAAAAAATCTACAAAAATTAATTTGGGGGTGATTCCTGTTAGAAAATATGCGTGACTCATATACCAATCTGTGGTAAAAATTTTAAGTCCATTAGTTTCTCCGTCTGGAAGCTATGAGGTGAATACCGAGCATTAAACTCGTAGTCTCGAGTTCCTGACAGTTCTTGTTGCACGATATTTCTTATTTCCTATATATAGAGTTTGATGCTGAAATTTGAAGGAGAACATAAAGACTCGCCCACAGGAGTTTAGAAAAAGTTTGAAAATTTATGGAACCTTCCAACAGCAGGAACTACTATTTTGTTGCCAGACAAGTTTTATGGAATTTGTTTTTAGCTTTCCATAAAGTATCTTTGATGTTTTGCCTTGATCTATTTTCTGAAAGCAAGTTTTAAATGATTACTCTTTGTTTGGACACTTGACAACCAGGATTGTGATTCCAAAATTCCTACTTATTTCATGGTTCTCATCCAAATAAGTCAAGGGTACACATGGTTGTCAATTTGTTCGGGTTTTGCTGAAATCGGTAGCGTCGAAAATTTATGTCGTCTATTCACCCCCCTCTAACCGCCTAGCTCGAGTATTCAAGCTTTTTTTGTAGCTCGGTCAAAAAACGGTCCGAGTGAAGCCTAGGGTTGGCTCACTGTAGCTCGTGGATTTGTTGATTTCTAGGTATATGTACGTTCAGCCCATATCACTAATAATTGGCCTACCTGCTTTCATACATGTCGACTGGTGGCTAATAGGGGGCCACCGTCGGCAATGAATTTGTTTCGGGGCTATGTGCTAGAAACAAACTAGATGGTAACACAAGACAAGGATTTATATAGGTTTGGGCCCTCAACTCGGAGGTAATACCTTAGTCCTGATTCCCAATTTAGGGAGCCCTCTTTGTGGGTTCGATTTTCGCCTCCGGAGTACCCTTTTTTTGAGTGGGGTGCAAAGGAAGGGTAAGATAGTAAAGGATACGGTACTAGACTAAATTTTTTCTCGTAGTAATTTAACTAAATTAATAAATTAAGCTGGCGAGCGCTGGGATTATATGTCTACGTGAATTTGCAGATGAAGATGTAACATTCGATCCATCTTCATGCTTTAGCCGGTAAGCCTCGGGCGGGTCACTTCATCAATCACATAGGGGCCTTCCCAGAGTAGGGAGAGTTTATGCTCGTGCTTCTAATTCCTTCGGAGGACCTGATCTCCTTTGGAGAACGCACGGCCCCGTACGTTGCGCTGATGGTAGCGACGTAGGCCTTATTGGTACTTAGCTGACTAGATCATTGCTGCTTCCCTGGCCTCCTCGAGCCGATCAAGGTTTCTAATCTCCCTTCATCCGACTGGTTGTCCTTGTAGCTATAGACTCGCGGAGACCAAAATTTCAATTCTGTCAGGAGAACCGCTTCTGAGCCATAAACTAGGAAAAAGGGTATCTGCCTGGAAGCTCGACTTGGGGTTGTTCTGAGGCCCCAAAGAACCAAACGCAACTCCTTGACCTAGCGCGTGGTGTATGGCTTTAGACGATCGAAAATCCTCGCTTTAAATCCTTGTAGAACTAATCCATTGGCACACTCCACCTGCCCGTTGCTTCTTGGGTGGGCCACCGAGGCATAACAAATTTTGATGCCCAATTCCTCGCCCCATTCTTAGAACTCGCTGCTCTTGAACTAAACTTCGTTATCGGTGATGATTCGGTTAGGCACGCCAAAGCGTACGACAATGTCCCGAAGAACTCGTGCGATTTAGCAACCGTGATGTCCACGACCGGTTTGGCTTCAATCCATTTTGTGAATTTGTCAATGGCGACGAAAAGATGGGTGAATCCGCCATGAGCTCGCTTGAGAGGGCCTACCATGTCCAGATTCTAAACGGCGAAAGGCATGGTGATCGGAATTGTTTGCAGATCCTGAGCCGACATGTGAATCTGCCGTGCAAAGAATTGACATCCGTCACACCTGTGCACTATATCCTCCGCATCAGTTACGGCAGTCGGCCAGAAGAATCCTTGTCGGTAGGCCATGCCGACGAGAGTGCTTGCTGCCGCGTGATGTCCGCATTCCCCTGAGTGGATATCTTTTAATAGATCCTTACCTTCTTGCTCAGATATGCAATGCCTTAGTACCCCGAAACTGATCTTGCGAAAAAGCTCGTTCCCGACTACCTTATAATTCTTGCTTCGGCATGTGATGCACTCGGCCAGGCTTCGATCATCTGGTAACTCATCTCGAAGGAGATAATCCAAGTATGGTTGCGTCCACCCAGTATTGATCGATAGTACCTCCTCTTCTACTTGTCCTTCTTGCTGCTCAACCGGTGCGGGTGGTAGCTTGATAGAGATCTTGCGCAATCCCTCTACGAAAACACCAGTTGGTACTTGCGCCCGACTGGATCCCATCCGCGCTAGCTCATTTGCTGCTTCATTGATTTGTCGGAGCACGTGTGTTAGCTCCAAACCATCGAACTTGTCCTCCAACTTTCTGACTACATGACAGTAAGCTGTCATGTTGTCACCGATACAAGATCACTCCTTTTGTACTTGGTTAACCACGAGTTGAGAGTCTCCACGTACCATTAACCGCCGTATGCCAATCGATATGGCAACGCGCCTCGTACTCAGTGGCGTTGTGGCTGACTAGAAAGTAGATCTGAAGGACGTACCGTAGCTTCTTTCTAGTTGGAGATATGAGCAGAATTTCAGCCCCCGCGCCGCTGAGCATAAGGGAAACGTCAAAGTACATTGTCCAGTACTCGAGATTCTCCTTTGTTGCTGGGGTCTGGGCCTCCGTCCGTTCTACAACGAAATCGGCGAGTACTTGAAATTTGATAGCTAGCCGTGGCTTGAACTTTATCTCAAAGGCTCCAAGCTCGACTGCCCACTTCGCAATTCTCCTGGTGGGTTCCCAGTTGTGGAGGATATCTCCAAGCGGGAAGGAAGTGACCACCGAAATCTTATGATTTTGGAAGTAATGGTTAAGTTTTCGCGACGTGATGAGCACGACGTACAAAAGCTTCTGAACATGAGGATACCTTGTTTTGGAGTCACCCAATACTTCGCTGACGAAATAGACCGGGCGCTGGACCTTGTGCAGGGAGCCTTCCTCATCCCGCTTCACAATCAATGCGTTGCTGACCACGTGAGTCCTGGCATCGATGTAAAGTAGGAGAGGCTCTTGGAGCATGGGCGGGACCAATACCGGTGATGTAGTGAGGAATCTCTTGAAGTCTTTGAAGGCTTCTTGTGATTCTGCGGTCCATTGAAAACCGTCTTGTCGGCGTAGGAGTTTAAAGAAAGGCATACCGTGTTCCCCGAGTCGAGAAACGAATTGGCTGAGTGCCACGATGCATCCTGTGAGCTTCTGCCCATCCTTCTGACTGGTTGGGGGCTTCATCTTCATGATCGCGCTGATCTTCTCCGGGTTAGCCTCAATCCCTCGATGAGATACGATGAATCCGAGCAATTTACCAGACGAAACCCCAAAAACGCACTTCTCGGTATTTAGTTTCATCCGATATTCCCTAAGGCTCTCGAATGTCTCGCCGAAATCCGTGATGAGGTCGGGTTTGGCTCGAGTCTTCACGACGACGTCGTCGACATAAGCCTCCATGTTGCGGCCGAGCTGAGTGTGAAAACACTGTTGTATGGTTCGCTGATAAGTTGCGCCAGCGTTTTTCAGCCCGTAATACGGCATTGTGATGTAGCAGAAAGCAACAGAAGGCATAATAAACGATGTCTTGATGTAATCCTCCTCTTTCAGGCTGATCTGGTGATTGCCTGAGTAAGCGTCCAGAAAACTTAAGAGCTCGCACCCAGCAGTGGAATCCACCATTTGGTTGATGTGGGGAGCCCAAAAGTATTCTTAGCACAGGCCTTGTTGCAGTGTAATCGATGCAGATACGCCATATTTTGTTCTTCTTCTACACCAAGACTGGATTCGCTAACCACTCGGGATGGTATACCTCCTTGATGAACCGTGCCACCAACAATTTGGTAATTTCTTCCCTGATGGCTACCTTTCGATCTGGTGCGAATCTTCGCAAACGTTGTTTAATTGGCTTGGCCTTGTCGTCAACGTGCAAAGAATGCTCAATCACCTCCCTCGGAACATCAGGCATATCCGAAGGGCTTCCAAGCAAACACATCTTGGTTTGCTCAGAGGAAAGTGACGAGCGTGTCTTCCTATTTGTTGTCGAGCCCTGTTTCAATCACGGCTATTTTAGCGGATCAGAATGGTCAAACGCTATCTTCTTGGTTTCCTCGGCTGACTTGATGGAGGTTTTGGCTTGCTTTTTGACGTGTATGTCTCCCTCCTCTTAGAGAGATGCGACTGCCTGCCGAATCTTCTCCATCTCAGTCGATGTCTCGAGTGCTTGCGCCATCCCACAGCTTTCGCTATCGCCAACTAGAGACTTTTTCACTTCGCAGGGTATGGTGATTACGCCATTGGGGCCCGACATTTTCATGACAAGATAAGTGTAATTAGTGACCGCCATAAATTTGACGATCCCTAGCCTTCTCAAGATGGCATGGTATGCCGTCTCGAAATCGGCCACTTCAAAGCTCAGACTCTCGGTCCGATAGTTGTCCATGGTCCCGAACGTGACGGACAGCGAAATCTGTCCGAGTGGTACTGCGGACGTCCCGGGAATTACTCCATGGACCGGAGATGATCCCTTCCATAGCACAGAACGAGGAATCTTCATCTTGCTGGGAAACGGGTAGGCTACGCGAGCGCAAAAACAATTTTCTACCACGAATCACCCAAGAGCACATGCAAGTAGAGGATTACAGATCGTTACCCTTTACGCGCAGGTGCAGCGGAATCATTTTCTTGCGCGTAGAGAAAGTAGACGTACTCTCCCAGATCACCACCGAGTGCTCGCTTGTGATCGCCGAGTGCTCGCTAGTGTTCGCCGAGTGGTCTCCGAGTGCTTGCCGATGTCTCACCTGTGCTCACTGACGATCCAACCGAACAGCGCATCCGCGTATGGCAGCGCTTCTAGCGGTATCCACACGTACCGAGCAGGAACGCTCACGGGGTGTGCGCTTTTTCTATCCATCCACACGAGGGTCCCAAAGGTATCTCTCCTGTTATTGAGGAGGGGCAAACCCCATCTTGATTATCACACCCCTGGCTATGTATCGTGGCATACCCAGTAGGCACCTTTATAACTACCCTGTTACGGTATAGCGTTTGATGATAACAAAGTATACGAGTAGACATGCTAGGCATCCATGACAATCTCAGGTCTAAGGACTATACGCTGATGACGCTATAAGAGATAACAACTCACAGCGTCTCGGAAAAGGTCTGTCCAACTGCTCATGTTCTCTAACATGCGTCCATACTACTGGTTTGATATCTCTATATCTATGGTATGTAAAACATTACATCAACCAATACGTATGCTGATCAAATCATAACCTCTCATCGTAATGATATGTATAAGTGACCCGTTTAGAATAATGTCATATAACAATGTGTTTCATAATTAAGTCGTACCTAATGGACAAAGTCAAGACATTTATTTAGGGAACCAATAAACAACGTTATCATATGTACATGAACAAAGACGTGGTACAATCATCACTATGATTGATCTAGGGCATATCCCTTTCACATCTGATCCAAGGTCTTCACGAAGAGGACGTTAATCCTGCTCCTGCCATCGACCAAGACCCTCTTCAACTTGTTTCCCCGAACGACCAGATCCAGCACCAGCGGATATCTCCCGGGGAAGGCTATCTGATCCAGGTGGTCCATCCGATCAAACGTGATGGGGACCTCCGACCGGTGCAAGCACTTGGGGGTCGTGGGTAGGATTACGTTGATATCCCGAGTGATAAATTTCTGCCTCCGCTTGGTCTCATACATGTCGGAACCCCCGAATATTTAGCTAATCTCGCGCTCAGCATCTTGGTAATCCCCATCTGGCTTCTTGACGTGGCCTCCTTTGGCCGCCGACTGCCTGGGTCGGCAAACTTCTGTAAAATAAGGCAATCCTTGGCAGCGTGCTTACCACGAGGGTGAAAGGGGCACACTGCCACCATGACCTTATTGTAGTCGTTGTCGTTGGGGGGCTTAGGCCGATTACGTTCGACGTTGGCGACCATCTCGTCCCCCTTGCGCTTCTTGTCTTTTGGTTTGCCCTGTTCATCGTTGGGCTTCTTCTTGGAGCCTCCGTCATGGCCGCCACGATGATTCATGATGGCTCTTCGGCGTTGGCTTCTTGATCTGCCGTCGTGAACATGGCCTTGAGAGTTCGCAGGGAGTCCCGAGTAATCCGTCTGATTAACTCCTCGGATTTGCATCCCGCGAGCGCAAAATCAATATTTTCTACCTTGAATCACCTAGGAGCACATGCAAGTAGAGGATCACAGATCATTACCCTTGACGCGCTGATGCAGCGGAAGCAGTTTCTCGCGCGCAGAGGAAGTAGACGTACTCGTCCAGATCACCACCAAGTGCTCGCCGAGTGCTTGCCGATGCTCGCCGGTGTTCGCCGATGTTCGCTGATGATGTAACCGAACAGCGCGTCCGCATACGGCATCGCCTCTTGTGGTATCCACATGTACCGAGCAGGAACGCCTCACGGGGTGTGCTAGCACCTCGTCGTGTGGCTAGAGTTTTCGGAGAGCAAGAGGGGCGCGCGACGGCTAGGAGCGGTGAAGTCTAAACTCATCATATAACACCGCCCCTATGCCTCTCCTTATATAGTCACACTAGTGGGCTTCGGCCCTCTAGGGTTCTATTTCTTACGTAAATCATATCCACGTACAAACCTGTTAAACAGTTCCAACTCATTAAGTGTGTGACCCGTTAGGTTCAGTACAAGTCGGCCGTGGATCCGGAAACCTGTTTCCAATCCACCGATCAACAGCTGCACCTAGCAGTATGTATTGACCCCCGAATGCACAGAATCAATATTCGGCTGAACTGTGATACACTCACATACCGATCCCTTTGCCACCCAATACCAGTCAAGCTCAAGGCGAGATGCGCGCCATGCTTGTTAATAGCTCGACCAATTCACTCATCAGTGGATGGATACATACCATGACTAACTCCTTAGTCATATTAGCACGGCTGTGCGCTTTTTCTATCCATCCACACGAGGGGCCCAGAGGTATCTCTCCAGTTATCGAGGAGGGGCAAATCCAACCTTGATTATTACACCCCCTGGCTATGTATCGTGGTATACCCAGTAGGCACCTTTATAACTACCATGTCATGGTATAGTGTTTGATGTTACCATATTATGTGAGTCAACATGCTGAGCATCCATGACAATCTCTGGTCTAAGGACCATATAGGTATACCACTCGAGACTACACACTGATGGCGCTATAAGAGATAACAACTCACAGCGTCTCAGAGTAGATCTGCTCAACTGTCCATGTTCTCTAACACGCGTCCATACTATTGGTTTGATATTTCTATATCTATGGTATGTGAAAAATTACCATCAACAAATACGTATGCAGATCAAATCATAATTGCTCCTCGTAATGATATGGATCAAAGACCCGTTTAGAATAATGTCACTTAACAATTTGTTTCACAATTAAGTTGTACCCAATGGACAAAGTCATGACATTTATTCAGGGAACCGATAAACAACTTTATCATATGTACATGAACAAAGACGTGGTACAATCATCACTATGATTGATCTAGGGCATATCCCTTTTAGAAGGCGTCAATGACTGTCTGCTTAGAAACGTCCCGGATCTCATTATTCTTCTTGGTGAAGTGCTTGATGAACTCACGAAGTATCTCATTCTTGCGTCGATGCAGCTGTCCGATCTCCCATCTCCCAGCGGGCCTTTCGTAAGTCCCCTGGAAGTTGGTGATGAACTGCTCCTGTAGATTGTCCCAAGACTCGATCGAGTTCTCCGGGAGTCCTGTGAGCCAAGTTTGGGTAGTTGGGGTCAGAGCGACTAGCAGATAATTTGCTATCACGTTCTTATTGCCTCCTGCCGCGCTCACTGCTAAGGCATAAACTTGCAGCCAGTTCTACGGATCTCTCTCGCCATCGAACTTGTCGATACCTTTGATGTTGAAGCCATCAGGCCAAATTACTCGGCGAAGATCCGGGGTGTACGCCCAAATTCCTTCCAAGGGTCATGGCTGCCAGCGCCACGGGGATCTGCTGCGGCGCTCCCGCCGCGAGCCATGGCGATGATGTTCTTGATGGTGATCGTGCCGACTGGCGGTACTTTCGGCATGGTCATCGTGGCGCCGACTGCGATAACTGCGGGAGTTCCGCTCGCTCTTGATGCGTTCCCTCCTCCTAGCTTCTATGTCATGGCAGAGGTCGTGGCCCGCCGATCGGTGTGACACGCCTGCGGCGGAGACACGCGCCTTGCTCTGATTGCACGCAGAACGGCTGTTTGCCGTCGCCGGCGTGGTCAGAGTCGGGTTCACCTTGTTCTGCCGGATGGCTGCCATCTCGACCATGGCCGTTGCTCGAGCCAAGGTCTGGATGAGCAGGCTGTTTTCTGGAAGATGCGGCGCCATGGTCTAAAGAAGAGTCTTCGAAGCAACGATGTTCGCTTGAGGAGTTGTGTAGACGTTGTGATACCTCAGCTTCACCGCGCGAAGTTCGTTCTGGACGTTGCGGCTGCGGATGCGGAGTTGGTGCATGCGATCTTGATCTTCAACGCGACGTTGGTCTGCATTGACCGCCTCCGTGGCGGCTGCTTCGTTGCCGGCCGTTTGAGAAGTAGAGTGGTGTTCGCCCGTGCAGAGGACGAAGAGTTGATTATAATTGTAGATCTCAGTGCTCTCGTTGGACTCACAGTCCGAGTGAAAGAGGCTGACCTGCTCGCTTTGTCCAATGCGTTTGCCAGCATTGATGACACCCACGAACGTGATTGGGTCTAGTCGGATTGCTCCGACTGGATTAAGAGATCGATTCTCATTGTGGTCACCTCCTATCCCGAGTCCAGGGAAGGACTGCGCGAAGGTCGCAGCAGAGTTCCTAAGCCCGAAGGGAGATCCAATCTGAGGTGTCCAGACTCTCCCTAATTAGGTCGTGCCCGTATCCAGGGGAGTATCACTGCCGAGTCCCTCTCCACGCACCTCGAGGGAAGGCGCGAGGTGGGACTGCCGATGGATCAATCTGCCGAAAGCGCCTGCCGAATTCTCCAAGCCGAATGACAAAGGAGATGATGGAACGCATGTACCTTCTTGGAGGGTGATCTCCCCAGGGGGAGAGATGAAGATTGCCGATGCCGTCGGCCACGAAATCCAAGGATCCGAAGCGTAGAGCTTGCCCGGCGTGATGACAATGGACAGCGTTCTTGGGAAAGCCATTTAGCTTGAACAATGATCTTGACGCAGTCCCTACCTGGCGCGCCAACTGTCGACTGGTGGCTAATCAGGGGTCATCGTCGGCAATGAATTTGTTGCGGGGCTATGCGCTAGAACCAAACTAGATGGTAACACAAGACAAGGATTTATACAGGTTCGAGCCCTCAACTCGAAGGTAATACCTTAGTCTTGTGCTCTAGGATTATATGTCTGCGTGAATTCACAGATGAAGATGTCGATAATTCTATGACCCTACCCCTCGCTTTATATAGTGCTGGGGGATGAGGTTACATGGCTCTATCCGGTACATGGTGCTAGATTCTGTTATATCAACACATGATATGCATCGATATTTACAGGTACGAATCTCCTAATTACATGGAGCTAAACTCTATCCTTGGGAACATCCTTGGCAATCAAGTTATGCGTAGCCCGAGTGGTCTTCATCCCGATCCGGCCAGCTTGAATCGCCCCCCACTTGTTACCTCATGGGCCTTCTAGAGGATACACGGGGCCCATGTAGTCCACAATACAATTAGATATATCGTCAACACAGCCCAACAAAGCTCCTCAAAGGCTCAAATTAAAAGTCTTCCTTCGTGGAGTCCCCAAACCTCCCTATTTTTCAAACCCCAAAAATTGCATATAAACTTGTTCATCAGGCTTGCGAGCCCTTACGAGCTGGACCGAGCCTCGAATGAGCTCGAGCCGAGCTTTTTCTCTAGCTCATGTAGAGCCCAAGCCGAGCCTGGAAGTGAGAGAGCCGAGCCTGGAAGTGAGCTAGCCGAGCCCCTTGGCTCGCTCATGCTCGGGTCGTTGTCACCCCTTCTTGCAACTCACAAAGTCTTTTTATGCCAATTCCTCAAACACAATTTTGGAATGTGGATTTTGGTAAAGATTTAGTAAATAAATCTATCAAATTATCACAAGGCTTTGTTTGCAAAATTTTATCTCACCACTCTTTTGAAGTTCATGTGGATAGAATAATTTAGAAGCAATGTTGATGTGACCATCTCCATCACAGGTATGACCAACACTACGTCAATATTGTGGTCATCAGGATTTTCATCAGCTACTTCAATAGCATGGCCATCAAGTGCTACCTCGACTGTCTTGAGTACATGGATTAGTTTGACTTCTTCCACGACATCTACTACAAGTTGGCAACACCTTACAACATCCTCTACTACATCTACACAAACTACAACGTTTATGGATGCATTGGTTTGTTAACCACCACCATGGCTAGGACGTACAAGCCAGCAGCAAGTACGTCGTCGTGTTGATTGTCACCGCCACCAGTTTGGCCACCACCTTGGCCGTCTCCACTACATGAAGACATACTCAAGAAAGGCGCCTCTCCACCTCCTCGACGACCTCAGGCCCAAACACCCATGTTGCTCAAGGCCCAACCAAAGATCAAACCCAATTCGTCGTCCACGAGCCCAGTTCGGCCACCAGAAGCAGTCCAACTTGAAATGATCATAACTCGGTCATACGAAGTCCGTTTTGGACGTTATTGGTATGCACGGACAAGCTCACGACGAGAGCTTTCCAGTGGATCCAGTTTGAGGCCCAAATTATACCAGAATAAATAGTAATCATGAAGTCAAGAGAACGTCATCTGCCGTGTGCTACGCCACCTCCACTTTGGGCCCGTGGCCCATGTAAGCTCCGCAAACACTAGCCATCGCTATATATTCAGTAGCCGTCATCGTTTAGACTTGGGTTTTGCTTAAATTGTTCTGCCGCTGCAGCTTCGCCTTTTATCGATTTGTGGAATCCCAACTCGTGTGCTTAATCGATAATATGTAATATTGAGATTGCATTTACCGTGTTCTTGCTTTTGTTCTCAATTCGCTTGCAGAAATTAACCTTCGTGGTGAGGTCAACCGTGTTTTGGCGTGGTTGATAACGAACGGAGACAGTGGTGTAGCAATTGCAGGGTTAGATCTGTTCTGATTGGAAATCGGATCGTCAACGTCGAGTTCTTCACTAATCGAGTTTATCCTACCTGTCGGAAGATCGGGACCCCGTCCCCAATCAAATGTGCTTTGTTATATTGCTCTTAATATAATCTGTTTGCATTTGAGAAATACAAGTAACTTTATCTTCATAGATAATGGTAGGGGATTCCATCAATTAAAACCACATGATTCTTGACCATGGTTAATCATTCTACGAAGCCATATACAATCATGTCATGCTTTCGTACAATGCAATTATTTTAGAATGATCAGTGAAATTGGCTACTATAGTTTGTTTGCTGAAATTCCATGAGATGGTCGTACCACCATAAAGAAATACAAATCCAGTCTTAGATCGAGCACTGTGGGGATTAGACAGATGACCAGCATCCGTATAACCAATCATGGTCATATCTTGATTCCTTTTATAGAATAATCCAAGATCTTGTGTACCTTGTAGGTTTCTGAATATATTTTTAATGCGTTCCGATGTCTCATTGTTGGAGTGACACTAAGGTCTTGTTCTTTTTAGCTTAAATTAAATCAAATGAAATGAAAATTTTCATTTTTGTATAAACCAAATGATGTAGTACTTTATATTCATTTTTGTGGGGTTTTAAAATAGTTCTTTTAAGAGTTTCTAAAATATTTTTTCATAATTTTTTATACTCTATAAAATGTCTCTCGAGGGATCACATGTTTTCCAAATTAAAGTTTTCAGCAACTTTCAGTCGAAACAAACAAGACCTAAACCTTGCAAGTAAATTGACTGTGAATGCAATTCAAGGCTTGGTGCAGTTTTCAAGATACATTAATGCTCCAATAGCACTAAAGTATGAGACTTCTGGTTTAAAATATCTTCATTTTCATCTTTTGGTCTGGATGGGTCTTTATTTCTATCAAAATATCTCACGATCATAGGTGTCTTAGACATATATGGTTTGTCCATATTGAATTATTTCAATATCTTGTGGACATAAGCGGACCGGTGAACCAAAACTCCATCATGAAGATTTTCAAGTTGCAAACCTGAGAAAATTTTGGTTTTTGCCAAATCCATCATTTTTAAACTCTGTCACTAAATGATCACTTGCTTCTTTTATGTCATCACTCATCAGCAGGTCCAATGATATTCAAACCATCAACATATACTGATATAATGTAAAACCCACTTTGGGTATTCTTTATGAACACACAAGGGAAATCATTGCTATGAACACACAAGGGAAATGATTAGGGACATATCATTTAGTTTTTGCTTCATGTCTGGAATTGCTCATGATCATCATTTTTGCCCTTAATGCGTCTTTGCTCCATACCTGTTTTACATGAGCTTGTAATCTAATTTAATGACATATTTTCTTATATATGCTCATTGCCATGCTTAGGGTAGTGCATTGATTCACTTTGATTTGGCATGGTGTAAGTCTTCATGTTTGGCACGTGCCTCATTAGCTTGATTACTACTTTGTTTAGATTGTTTGAAGGAAGCTATCTCAAAAGGCATTTAGGCACCCATGTGTTCATGCAGGGACCTTTACATTCTCATGAAGTCTTTGGACATGTCCTACACTTACAGTTTGAGGTATTTGAAAGTGCATCTAGGCCCCAAGTAGGTTTTTGTGATTTATGATTAACAATTATAGGGCCAATGCTTTAAATGATGAGATATACACAGGTTAAAAGTGGTGGAGTAACCCACAAACTTTTATAGAATGAAGATGGCATCAAGACTTTATTTAGTCGCAAATTGTAAATCTTTATTTCTTGAGTCTAGGCATGCCATACTATAAAGGGGGATGCTACGAAGAAGCATATAAAGGTTCCTAAGTGCTCAAAGTAGGTATCTCGAAGTTCGTGTGAGTTTTTCACTCAAAATACCCTATATAAAGAACCTACTCTGAAAGAGGATCCTATGGCCTAGAGGGGGAGTGAATAGGCAATTTTAAACTTTTTCCGGTTATTGTTGAATAAGCATCATGTTAAGAGTGACCCAATCCTAGTTTCGATGATCAAGCGAGCGGAAGTGATAAAACAAGTGACTAGAAACTAAGACATGGCATCACAATTGATCACAAGCATTGCAATGAAAGTAAGTGCGGAAATTAAATGAGAGAGAGTGACACGATATTTGTTTCACCGAAGTTCGGAGCCGCAACTCCTACTCTCCGTTGAGGCTACCCCTTGCGCACAAGGACCGGCTCGCTCTCAAGCCTATCGCCTCACTTACTCCCCGGTAGTCGTTCCGCCACTCCGGCGAGGTGGACTCCGTCACCCGTACACCGACTTGAGAGTAGCCACACGCCAAGGCTCACTCCCAAGCCCACGCCTCCACGAAGGATGCCGTCTTCAAAAGTAATAGACCCGAAACGCCCCGATCATGCCGGATCGAAGAACTTCAATGAAGCTCGGTATTGGGGATGAGTGATTTGTGGCTTTGATTGGTTGGTGGGTGGAGGAATGGCTCTAGAACACCTAATTGATGAGCAATAAGTTTTGGTAGGTGAAGTGGAGCAACAAACCTCAAAGATGGCAGCCAACTCAAGTCAATAAATACCCCTAGGTGAGGAGCTAGCCGTTGGAGCTCGGGAAGACTCCAAAAACTAACCGTTACAGTACCGTCGGACCCGGTCCGAAGGTCACCGGACCCGGTTCGATGGCTGCAACCAGGCCTCGAACACAACTGACACTCGCACTGCCGGACCCGGTCCGACAGAGCTTAAGCGTTGGAGCATTCGCACTGTCGGACTCTGTGCGGCGGGGCCGGACCCGGTCCGACAGCACCGGACTCGGTCCGACAGGGAACAAAACCTGAGACTTAGGGTTTGGGTTAGGAGACCCAGTCCGGTGGCGACTGGACCCGGTCCGATGGACACAGAAAAAACCCGGTACGATTTTCGACGGTTTGGATCTCTAACTTATTTGTGGATGGCTAGAGGGCTAGGACAAGGAGAAACTTGGCATGATCGAAACGTTTAGACCCCTCTTGAAGCATGGGCGACAAAATAAAGACCTAGCTACTCCTAGCCCTACACATGACCTCTTCGCTTGCCCGATCATGCTAAGATTGCCTTGAAGCAGCTCAAATGGTCGCCGAAGCCTCGCTAGGGTTCCATGAAACGTCCAAGAACCCCTAGCGCAAAAGTATACGTCATCAATGCCACTAAAAGAATTAGGGCTCAACGATGCTCACAATCTCTCCCTTTGTGGCACTTGATGACAACCCAATAGAGATCTTATATTTTGAGCTACAAAAGGGTTAGTGCAAAAGTGTAGAAACAAGAGATACAAAGCATAAAGATGAACAGGAAAGCACAAATAACAAATTTAGGATCCACCGCTCGACAATGTAGCATGCATAACTGAAACGAAACTCCCCCTAAGTTTATGCATAGCAAACGATACAAGCCAAACCAAATAAACCAAATAGTTCACAAATAGAGAGTTTAAACTGGATAGCAACCCACTAAGCCAAAAAGAGCTCTATTCTTCTCCCCCTTTGTCAACCAGTGACACATAGGGAAAAGCTCTCTAATCTTCACGCTTGCCACCTTGACCACTACGCCCACCCAAACTGCTAGATGGAGAGGAGCGCGCTCTCTTGGATTTCGACCTAGCGGAGCGGGATGGAGAACCACCAACAGGAGGAGGAGCTGAAGCTGAGGCTGGAACAAAACCCGGCTGACTCTCGAAGGTACTCATGATAGTCGCTCTGAGCTTGGTCATACCATGTATAGGGATTGGCTGTTCCTGAATTATATGGCATAAAGTGATTGCCCATATACATAATTGCAGACTTCATTACATCGAGTTCTTCCTACAGATGGGTCTGCTGACCAACCATAGTGTCTATCTGTTGTCGAGTCGCGGCTATCTCTGCTGAGATGTCGGTTCTGAACGCAGTCATATCCGCTCTCATTTCCCGCTGATAATTGCTTTGATCAGTTCGAAGAGTTTGCATCTCATGAAGCAGAGGACTCAAATCAAACCATGGCGGTGGAGCTGCGGGATAGCCATATCCTCCCATGTGGGCACCTGAAGCAGCAGGAGCATCGCCCATAGGGACATCTGCAGGGGCAGGAGCAGGCGGAGGAGCATAGGTAGGGGCCGGTGCCGGAGGAGAATCCGGAGGAACAGGCCCACCAACCTTTGGCCTGCTGACAAGGGCAGATAAGAACTGTTTCATCTGGTGTTTTCTGATTTTCTTATCCCACTGACCAATTTCCTCCTCAGGTACCCGGCCAGTTCTTGAAAGCAATAATCCAATGTAAGGTCCAAGAGGCAATGACCTGTTAACCTCCCTGTA